>CAJQUW010006627.1:0-242990 GCA_907163375.1 Prostheceraeus crozeri | reverse complement strand
CCTTCTGCCCAGACTGACCAAATGTGTGCGGCACGCCCGCAATGCCTTCTGCCCCAGACTGCCCCCAAAAATGTGTGCGGCACGCCGCAATGCCTTCTGCCAGACTGCAAAAGTGTAGGGCACGGCGCAATGCCTTCTGCCCAGGACTGCAAAAGTGTGGAGCACGCCGCAATGCCTTCTGGCCCAGACTGCAAAGTGTGCGGCACGGCGCAATTGCCCTCTGCCCAGACTGAAAGTGTGCGGCACGGCGCAATGCTTCTGCCCAGACTGCAAAGTGTGCGGCTCGGCGCAATGCTTCTGCCCAGACTGCAAAGTGTGCGGCACGGGCCGCCAATGCTGCTGCCAGAATGAAAAGTGTGAGGCACGCGCTAAAATGCTTATAGCCCAGACTACCACAGAGTGCGGCACGCCGCAATGCCTTCTGCCCCAGACTGCAAAGTGATGCGGCACGCCGCAATGCCTTCAGCCAGACTGCAAAGTGTTGTGGCACGGCCGCAATGCCTTCTGCCCAGACTGCAAGTGTGGACGCCGCCGCAATGCCTTCTGCCCAGACTGCAAAGTATGCGGCACGGCGCAATGCCTTCTGGCCAGACTGCAAAATGTGCGGCACGCCGCAAGGCCTTCTGCCCAGACTGCAAAGTGTGCGGCACGGCGCTATTGCCTTTTTTGCCAAGACGCAAAAGTGTGCGGCACGGCGCAATGCTTCTGCCAGACTGACTAAAGTGTGTGTGGCACGGCGCATTGCCTTACTGCCCAGACTGCAAAGTGTGCGGCACGGCGCAATGCCTTCGCCAGTCTGCAAAGTTTGGGGCGGCAGCCCGCAATTGCCTTCTGCCAGACTGCAAAGTGTGGGGCCACGGCGCAAGGCCTTCTGCCCAGACTGCAAAAGTGTGCGGCACGCCCGCAAATTGCCTTCTGCCAGACTGCAAGTTGTCGGGGCAGCGCGCAATGCCTTCTGCCAGACTGCAAAGTGGCGGCAGCCGGCAATGCCTTCTTGCCCTAGACTGCAAAGTGTGTGGCACGGACGACAATGCCTTTGCCCTAAGACTGGCATAAGTTGTGAGGCGCACAGTGGCATGCCTTCTGCCAAGACTGCCCAAGTTGTTGCGGCACATCGCAATGCCTTCTAGCCCAGACTTGCAAAGTGGTCGGCACGGCGCAATGCCTTCTGCTAGACTGCAAGTGGTGCGGCCCGGCGCGCAAATGCCTTTTTTCTGCCAGAATGCATAGTGTGGGGGGCACGGCGCAATGCATTCAGCCCAGGAGCGTGTCCTTAGAAGATGTGCGCACGGCGCAATGCCTTCTGCCAGACTGCAAGTGTGCGGCACGGCGCAATGCCATTCTGCCCAGACTGCAAGTGTGCGGCACGGCGCAATTGCATTCTGCCAGACTGCAAATGTGTGCGCGCACGCGCAATGCTTCTCCGACCCAGACTGCAAAGTGATGCGGCACTGGCGCAATGCTTTGCCTCAGAGCTGCCAAGTGCTGCGGCACGCCGCCAATGCCTTCTGCCCAAGACTGCAATACGTGTAGGGGCGGCACCGCGCAATGCCTTTGCCAGACTGCAATAGTGATGTGGCACGGCACGCAATGCCTTGCCAGACTTGCAAAGTGTGGGGCACGGGCGCAATGCCTATTGCCCAGCACTGCAAAGTGTAGGGGGGAAGGGGCACTGCGCAATGCCTCTGCCAGACTGCAATGTGTGCGCACGCCCGCAATGCCTTCTGCCAGACTGCCAAGTGTTGTGGCACGGCGCAATGTCCTTCTGCCCAGACTGCAAACGTTGCGGCACGGCGCAAATGCCTTCTGCCAGACTGCAGAAGTGTGCGGCACGCCGCAATGCCTTCTGCCCAGACTGCAACGTGCTGTGGCACGCGCAATGCCTTCTGCCAGACTGCAATAGGTGTGCAGGCACGCCGCAATGCCTTATGCCCCAGACTGTCACAGTGTGTGGCCACGGCGCAATGCCTTGCTGCCAGACTGCAAAGTGTGTGGCACGCCGCAATGCCTTCTCGCCCAGACTGCACAGTGCTTGCGGCACGCGCAATGCCTTTGCCCAGACTGCAAAGTGTGTGGCACGATTCCCAGTTCCCCACACCCCGCGCAATGCCTTCGTGCAGACTGCAAAAGTAGGGCTGGCCACGCGCTAATGCCTTCTGCCCCAGTACCGTGCAAAGGTGTGCGGCACGCCGCAATGCCTTCTGCCCAGAGGGGGGGACTGCAAAAAAGTTTTGATTTGTGGTGGGTTTGTTGGGTGTGATGAGGGGGTTGTTGTTAAGTGTGTGTGTTCTGGTTTAACGGTAGGTTGGTGTTAGTTGTGGTTTTTTGTGTGTGTTGAGTTAAGTGAGTTTGTGATTGTGTGAGTTTTTTGTATTAGTGTTGTTGTGGTGTGGTTGGTGTGTTGTTGGTTTGTATATGTGGGGGGGAGGGGTGTGTGATATAACCGGGGGGTGTGGTATTGTCTTGTGTGGTATTCGGCGTTTTGGTTGGCGTTTTTTGTAGGTGGTGTTGGTGTTAGATTTTGATGGTGGTTTTTTTTCGTTTATATATCATTGCTTAATAGTTGCTTGGGGTGTGTTTTTTGGGTTATGATAAGTTGGGTTAGAGTTTGCTTGTTTTTGTGGTAGTGTTTTGTGATTTTATTGGCGAGTTGGTGAGTGGGGGTTGGTGTTTATCGCGTTGTTTTGGTGGTGCCGTGGGGATCGTGGGGTTCTGTATCTGTTTTTGGTATGTGTGTGGTTTTTGTTGTTCGGTTTAGTGGCGTTTTGGAAAGTTTAAATGTAGAAGTTTTTTGTGAAAACAACGTTATTTTGGGTGTAGATGGATGGGTATTGGAGGAAGTGTTGGTAATGGCTCTTGCGTGGGTTCAAGTTTTGGGTTTTCTGTGTTTATTGCAAAGTTGTGTTGTGGTGGGGTTTGTGTTGTTGTGTTTTGGGGATCGGATGTTTTTTTTCTTTATGGGTTTCTTGTTTATGTTTTGTGGCTTGTTGGGTGTCTTTTGGTGAGGTTGTGTTAGAATTTTTGTGTAAACGAGGTTCTTTAGTTTGTTTTTGTGAGCCTTTGTTTTAGTTTTTTTGCTGTGTGGTTTGTGTTCAGTGAATGTGAGTTGTTTTAGTGGTGTTAGTTGGAGTTGATTATAAACAAAATGGGGTAGTTATTAATGTGTTGGTCGTTAGATGTTTGGGAGTGTTGTGTTTTTATGGGGGGTTTGTGTGTGGTTAGGTTTGGAAGGTGGAGTTGTCTTTTTTTTGTGTGTGTTAGTTTATTTTTTTGGTTATATGTTGGGTTGGTTGGAGTCGTTTTGAGTGGGGTGGTTCGAGGGAGGTGGTGTTTGTGGAGTGGGAAAGTTGTGGAAGGTTGGGTTGTAGTGGTTGATTAGTGCGGTGTTGGGTAATTTTTTTGCCTTTTAGATTTAGTTGAGTGTGTGTGGCACGGGCGCAATGCTTCTGCCAGACTGAAAATTGTGTGCGGCAACGCTGCTAATGCCTTCGCCAGACTGCAAAGTGTGCCCCCCCCGGCCCCCACGCCCCGCGCAATGACTTCTGCCAGACTGCAAAGTGTGCGGCACGCACGCAATGCCTTCTTGCCTCCAGACTGCAAAGTGTGTCGGCACGCCCGGCTAATGCCTTCTGCCAAGGACTGCAAAGTGTAGTGGCACGAGCGCGAATGATTTCTTACCAGGACTTGCAAAGTGTGTGGCACTGCGCAATGCCTTCTCGCCCCAGGACTGCAAAGCGTGTGCGGCACGCGCTAATGCCTTCTGCCAGATCTGCCAAAGTGTGTGCACGGCGGCAATGCCTTCTACGCCGAGACTGCAAGTGTTAACTGTGCACTGCCGCAATGCCTTCTGCCAGACTGCAAAGTGTGCGGCACGGGCGCGCCGCACATGCGTCAATCGATTTGGGCGTATTTTGCAATCGGCGGTTGCGGCCCGAATCGCGGAAAGAACCTGTACAATTCGTTCGGCTCTATTTTTTGTATATCCGGGTTTATCACGGGCGATTTCTATCAATCGGTCGCTTTTAGGGGTTGCGCAGATGTTTCGCGTTATATATTTGTCACCGACTTGCGTGTATAAATTTTTTTTAATTTCTACGTTTCTCAACGGCGGTCAACGCTAAATCGTACTAGTATATTTGAAACGGTTATACGCTGTGCAAGCCGGATTCCATAGGCACTGTACGTCAATGCAATGTCCTTTGCCAGGCCTGCAAAATAGTTGTTTTTGGCCAGGCAACTGGCGCAATGCCTTCATAGCCCAGACTTGCAAAGTAGTGGGGGGGGGGCAACGGCGCGAATGCCTTCTAGCCTAGCACTGCAAAGTGGTGCGGCACGGCGCTAATGCCTTCTGCCTTCAGGACTGCAAAGTGTGTTGGGCAACGACGCAATGCCTTCTGCCCAGAACTGCAAAATAGGTTTTAGGTCGTGCGGCACGGCGCAAGTAGCCCTATCTGCCCAAGATCTGCAAAATTTGGTGTTGGTCGGCGGCACGCCGCCAATGCCTTCTGCCCAGACTGCAAAGGTGTTGCGGCACGCGCAATGCTTCTGCCCAGACTGCAATTAGTGTTGCGGCACGCCGCAATGCCTTCTGCCCAGACTGCAAGCTGTGTGGCACGGCAGCAATGAGCCCTTCTGCCAGGACTGCAAAGTGTGCGGCACAGCCGCAATGCCTTTACTAGCCCAGACACTTTGCAAAAGTGTAGTGGCACGCCGCAATGCCTTCTGCCCTAGACTGCAAAAGTCGTTTAGCTGACGGCACGGCTGCAAAATGCCTTTCTGCCCCAGACTGCATAAGTGTGCGGCACGGCGCATATGCCTTCTGCCCAGCACTGCAACAGTTGTGCGGCCACGGCCGCAATGCCTTCTTGCCCAGAATGCAAAGTGATTGCGGCTACGACCGCAATGCCCTTCTGCCCCGAACTGCAAAAGTGATTGCGGCACCCGGCGCGCAATGCCTTCTGCCAGACTGCAAAAGTGTGCGGCACGGCGCAATGCCTTCTTGCCAGACTGCAAAGTGTGCGGCACGGGCGCAATGCCTTCTGCCCAGGAGCTGCAAAGTGTGCGGCACGGCGCAATGCCTTCTGCCCAGACTGCCAAAGTGTGAGGCACGGCGCAAGTGCCTTCTGCCCAGACTGCAAAGTGTGCGGCACGGCGCAATGCCTTCTGCCCAGACAGCAAAGTGTGCGGCACGGCCGCAATGCTCTTCGTTGCCAGGACTGCCAAAGTGTGGTGGCACGCCGCAATGCCTTCTGCCAGATGCAAGTGTGCGGCCACGCACGCAATGCCTTCTGCCCAGACTGCAAAGTGTGCGGCACGCCGCAATTGCCTTTGCCCAGACTGCAAAGTGTGCAGCACGCCGCATGCCTTCTGCACACAGACTGCAAAGTGTGCGGCACGGCGCAATGCCTTCTGCCACAGACTGCGAAAGTGTGCGGCACGGCGCAATGCCTTCTGCGCAGACTGCAAAGTAGTGCGGCACGGCGCAATGCCTTCTGCCCAGACTGCAAAGTGTGCGGCACGCCGCAATGCCTTCTGCCCAGACTGCAAAGTGTGCGGCACCGCCGCAATGCCTTCTGCCCAGGACTGCAAAGTGTGCGGCACGGCTCGCAATGCCTTCTGACCCAGACTGCAAGTGTGCGGCACGGCGCAATGCCTTCTGCCAGACTGCAAAGCGCAAGTGTGCGGCACGGCGCAATGCCTTCTGCCCAGACTGCAAAGTGTGTGGCACGCGCAATGCCTTCTGCCCAGACTGCAAAGTGTGCGGCACGCCCCAATGCCCTTGCTGCCCAGACTGCAAAGTAATGCGGCGCACGGCGCAATGCCTTCTGCCAGACTGCAAAGTGTGGGGCACGTCGCAATGCCTTCTGCCCAGACTGCAAATGTGTGCGGCACGCCGCCAATGCCTTCTGCCCAGACTGCAAAGTGTTTGGCACGGCGCAATGCCTTACTGCCCAGACTGCAAAGTGTGCGGCACGCCGCAATGCCTTACTGGCCCAGACTGCAAAGTGTGCGGCACGCCGGCAATGCCTTCTGCCAGACTGCAAAGTGTGCGGCACGGCGCAATGCCTTCTGCCCAGACTGCAAGTGTGGGGCACGCCGCAATGCCTTCTGCCAGACTGCAAAGTGTGGGGCACGGCGCAATGCCTTCTGCCAGACTGCAAAGTGTGAGGCACGGACGCAATGGCCTTCTGCCCAGACTGCAAAGTGTGTGGCACGGCGCAATGCCTTCTGCCCAGACTGCAAAGTGTGTGGCACGGCGCAATGCTTCTGCCTAGACTGCAAAGTGTGCGGCACGCCGCAATGCCTTCTGCCTCAGACTGCAGATTGTGTGGGGGGCAGGCACGGCGCAATGCCTTCTGCCCAGACTGCAAAGTGTGGAGCACGCCAATGCTTTGCCCAGACTGCAAAGTGTGCGGCACGGCGCAATGCCTTCTGCCCAGACTGCAAAGTGTGCGGACACCGGCGCAATGGTAGCCTTCTGCCCAGGACTGCAAAGTGTGGGGCACGCCGCGCAATGCCTTCTGCCCAGACTGCCAAAGTGTGCGGCACGCCGCAATGCCTTCTGCCCAGACTGCAAAGTGTGGGGTGGGATACGGCGCAATGCCTTCTGCCCAGACTGCAAAGTGTGCGGCACGGCGCAATGCCTTCTGCCCAGACTGCAAAGTGTGCGGCACGGCGCAATGCCTTCTGCCCAGACTGCAGTGTGCGGCACGCCGCAATGCCTTCTGCCAGACTGCAAAGTGTGCGGCACGCCCCAATGCCTTCTGCCCAGACTGCAAAGTGTGCGGCACGGCGCAATGCCTTCTGCCAGACTGCAAAGTGTGCGGCACGGCGCAATGCCTTCTGCCCAGACTGCAAAGTGTGGGGGGGGCACGGCGCAATGCCTTCTGCCCAGACTGCAAAGTGTGTGTGGCACGCCGCAATGCCTTCTGCCCAGATTGCAAAGTGTGCGGCACGCCGCAATGCCTTCTGCCCAGACTGCAAAGTGTGCGGCACGCCGCAATGCCTTCTGCCCAGACTGCAAAGTGTGCGGCACGCCGCAATGCCTTCTGCCCAGACTGCAAAGTGTGCGGCACGGCGCAATGCCTTCTGCCCAGACTGCAAAGTGTGCGGCACGGCGCAATGCCTTCTGCCCAGACTGCAAAGTGTGCGGCACGGCGCAATGCCTTCTGCCCAGACTGCAAAGTGTGTGGCACGCCGCAATGCCTTCTGCCCAGACTGCAAAGTGTGGCGCACGGGGGCCCGCAATGCCCCCCCATTCTGCCCAGACTGCAAAGTGTGCGGCACGGCGTAATGCTTCTGCCCAGACTGCAAAGCGTGGAGCACGGCGCAATGCCTTCTGCCCAGACTGCAAAGTGTGTGGCACGCCGCAATGCCTTCTGTCCAGACTGCAAAGTGTGCGGCACGCCGCAATGCCTTCTGCCCAGACTGCAAAGTGTGCGGCACGCCGCAATGCCTTCTGCCCAGACTGCAAAGGGTGGGGCACGGCGCAATGCCTTCTGCCAGATGTCTTCTGCCTCCTCTGCAAGTGTGGGCGGCACGCCGCAATGCCTTCTGCCCAGACTGCAAAGTGTGCGGCACGCCGCAATGCCTTCTGCCCAGACTGCAAAGTGTGTGGCACGCCGCAATGCCTTCTGCCCAGACTGCAAAGTGTGCGGCACGGCGCAATGCCTTCTGCCAAACTGCAAAGTGGCGTGTGCGGCACGCCGCAATGCCTTCTGCCCAGACTGCAAAGTGTGCGGCACGCCGCAATGCCTTCTGCCCAGACTGCAAAGTGTGCGGCACGGCGCAATGCCTTCTGCCCAGACTGCAAAGTGTGTGTGGCACGGCGCAATGCCTTCTGCCAGACTGCAAAGTGTGCGGCACGGCGCAATGCCTTCTGCCCAGACTGCAAAGTGTGCGGCACGGCGCAATGCCTTCTGCCAGACTGCAAAGTGTCGGGCACGGCGCAATGCCTTCTGCCCAGGCTGCAAAGTGTGGGCGGCACGCCGCAATGCCTTCTGCCCAGACTGCAAAGTGTGGAGCACGCCGCAATGCCTTCTGCCCAGACTGCAAAGTGTTTGGCACGGCGCAATGCCTTCTGTCCAGACTGCAAAGTGTGCGGCACGGCGCAATGCCTTCTGCCCAGACTGCAAAGTGTGCGGCACGGCGCAATGCCTTCTGCCCAGACTGCAAACTGTGCGGCACGCCGCAATGCCTTCTGCCCAGACTGCAAAGTGTGTGGCACGCCGCAATGCCTTCTGCCAGACTGCAAAGTGTGGGGCACGCCGCAATGCCTTCTGCCAGACTGCAAAGTGTGGGGCACGGCGCAATGCCTTCTGCCCAGACTGCAAAGTGTGCGGCACGCCGCAATGCCTTCTGCCCAGACTGCAAAGTGTGCGGCACGGCGCAATGCCTTCTGCCCAGACTGCAAAGTGTCCGGCACGCCGCAATGCCTTCTGCCCAGACTGCAAAGTGTGCGGCACGGCGCAATGCATTCTGCCCAGACTGCACAGTGTGCGGCACGCCGCAATGCCTTCTGCCCAGACTGCAAAGTGTGGGGCACGGCGCAATGCCTTCTGCCCAGACTGCAAAGTGTTTGGCACGGCGCAATGCCTTCTGCCCAGACTGCAAAGTGTGCGGCACGGCGCAATGCCTTCTGCCCAGACTGCAAAGTGTGCGGCACGGCGCAATGCCTTCTGCCAGACTGCAAAGTGTGAGGCACGGCGCAATGCCTTCTGCCCAGACTGCAAAGTGTGGGGCACGGCGCAATGCCTTCTGCCAGACTGCAAAGTGTGGGGCACGGCGCAATGCCTTCTGCCCAGACTGCAAAGTGTGGGGGGGGGCACGGCGCAATGCCTTCTGCCCAGACTGCAAAGTGAGCGGCACGCCGCATTGCCTTCTGCCAGACTGCAAAGTGTGCGGCACGGCGCAATGCCTTCTGCCCAGACTGCAAAGTGTGCGGCACAGCGCAATGCCTTCTGCCCAGACTGCAAAGTGTGAGGCACGCCGCAATGCCTTCTGCCCAGACTGCAAAGTGTGCGGCACGCCGCAATGCCTTCTGCCAGACTGCAAAGTGTGCGGCACGGCGCAATGCCTTCTGCCCAGACTGCAAAGTGTGCGGCACGCCGCAATGCCTTCTGCCCAGACTGCAAAGTGTGCGGCACGCCGCAATGCCTTCTGCCCAGACTGCAAAGTGTGCGGCACGCCGCAATGCCTTCTGCCAGACTGCAAAGTGTGCGGCACGGCGCAATGCCTTCTGCCCAGACTGCAAAGTGTGGGGCACGCCGCAATGCCTTCTGCCCAGACTGCAAAGTGTGGGGCACGGCGCAATGCCTTCTGCCAGACTGCAAAGTGTGCGGCACGGCGCAATGCCTTCTGCCCAGACTGCAAAGTGTGCGGCACGGCGCAATGCCTTCTGCCCAGACTGCAAAGTGTGTGGCACGGCGCAATGCCTTCTGCCCAGACTGCAAAGTGTGCGGCACGCCGCAATGCCTTCTGCCCAGACTGCAGAGTGTGGGGGGGCACGGCGCAATGCCTTCTGCCCAGACTGCAAAGTGTGGAGCACGCCGCAATGCCTTCTGCCCAGACTGCAAAGTGTGCGGCACGGCGCAATGCCTTCTGCCCAGACTGCAAAGTGTGCGGCACGGCGCAATGCCTTCTGCCCAGACTGCAAAGTGTGGGGCACGCCGCAATGCCTTCTGCCCAGACTGCAAAGTGTGCGGCACGCCGCAATGCCTTCTGCCCAGACTGCAAAGTGTGGGGGGGAACGGCGCAATGCCTTCTGCCCAGACTGCAAAGTGTGCGGCACGGCGCAATGCCTTCTGCCCAGACTGCAAAGTGTGCGGCACGGCGCAATGCCTTCTGCCCAGACTGCAGTGTGCGGCACGCCGCAATGCCTTCTGCCAGACTGCAAAGTGTGCGGCACGCCCCAATGCCTTCTGCCCAGACTGCAAAGTGTGCGGCACGGCGCAATGCCTTCTGCCCAGACTGCAAAGTGTGCGGCACGGCGCAATGCCTTCTGCCAGACTGCAAAGTGTGGGGGGCACGGCGCAATGCCTTCTGCCCAGACTGCAAAGTGTGTGTGGCACGCCGCAATGCCTTCTGCCCAGACTGCAAAGTGTGCGGCACGCCGCAATGCCTTCTGCCCAGACTGCAAAGTGTGTGGCACGGCGCAATGCCTTCTGCCAGACTGCAAAGTGTGCGGCACGCCGCAATGCCTTCTGCCCAGACTGCAAAGTGTGCGGCACGGCGCAATGCCTTCTGCCCAGACTGCAAAGTGTGCGGCACGGCGCAATGCCTTCTGCCCAGACTGCAAAGTGTGCGGCACGGCGCAATGCCTTCTGCCCAGACTGCAAAGTGTGTGGCACGCCGCAATGCCTTCTGCCCAGACTGCAAAGTGTGGCGCACGCCGCAATGCCTTCTGCCCAGACTGCAAAGTGTGCGGCACGGCGTAATGCCTTCTGCCCAGACTGCAAAGCGTGGAGCACGGCGCAATGCCTTCTGCCCAGACTGCAAAGTGTGTGGCACGCCGCAATGCCTTCTGTCCAGACTGCAAAGTGTGCGGCACGCCGCAATGCCTTCTGCCCAGACTGCAAAGTGTGCGGCACGCCGCAATGCCTTCTGCCCAGACTGCAAAGGGTGGGGCACGGCGCAATGCCTTCTGCCCAGGCTGCAAAGTGTGGGCGGCACGCCGCAATGCCTTCTGCCCAGACTGCAAAGTGTGCGGCACGCCGCAATGCCTTCTGCCCAGACTGCAAAGTGTGTGGCACGCCGCAATGCCTTCTGCCCAGACTGCAAAGTGTGCGGCACGGCGCAATGCCTTCTGCCCAAACTGCAAAGTGTGCGGCACGCCGCAATGCCTTCTGCCCAGACTGCAAAGTGTGCGGCACGCCGCAATGCCTTCTGCCCAGACTGCAAAGTGTGCGGCACGGCGCAATGCCTTCTGCCCAGACTGCAAAGTGTGCGGCACGGCGCAATGCCTTCTGCCAGACTGCAAAGTGTGCGGCACGGCGCAATGCCTTCTGCCCAGACTGCAAAGTGTGCGGCACGGCGCAATGCCTTCTGCCAGACTGCAAAGTGTCGGGCACGGCGCAATGCCTTCTGCCCAGGCTGCAAAGTGTGGGCGGCACGCCGCAATGCCTTCTGCCCAGACTGCAAAGTGTGGAGCACGCCGCAATGCCTTCTGCCCAGACTGCAAAGTGTTTGGCACGGCGCAATGCCTTCTGTCCAGACTGCAAAGTGTGCGGCACGGCGCAATGCCTTCTGCCCAGACTGCAAAGTGTGCGGCACGGCGCAATGCCTTCTGCCCAGACTGCAAACTGTGCGGCACGCCGCAATGCCTTCTGCCCAGACTGCAAAGTGTGTGGCACGCCGCAATGCCTTCCGCCCAGACTGCAAAGTGTGCGGCACGCCGCAATGCCTTCTGCCCAGACTGCAAAGTGTGGGGCACGGCGCAATGCCTTCTGCCCAGACTGCAAAGTGTGCGGCACGCCGCAATGCCTTCTGCCCAGACTGCAAAGTGTGCGGCACGGCGCAATGCCTTCTGCCCAGACTGCAAAGTGTCCGGCACGCCGCAATGCCTTCTGCCCAGACTGCAAAGTGTGCGGCACGGCGCAATGCATTCTGCCCAGACTGCACAGTGTGCGGCACGCCGCAATGCCTTCTGCCCAGACTGCAAAGTGTGGGGCACGGCGCAATGCCTTCTGCCCAGACTGCAAAGTGTGCGGCACGGCGCAATGCCTTCTGCCCAGACTGCAAAGTGTGCGGCACGGCGCAATGCCTTCTGCCCAGACTGCAAAGTGTGCGGCACGGCGCAATGCCTTCTGCCAGACTGCAAAGTGTGCGGCACGGCGCAATGCCTTCTGCCCAGACTGCAAAGTGTGCGGCACGGCGCAATGCCTTCTGCCCAGACTGCAAAGTGTGCGGCACGGCGCAATGCCTTCTGCCCAGACTGCAAAGTGTGGGGGGGCACGGCGCAATGCCTTCTGCCCAGACTGCAAAGTGAGCGGCACGCCGCATTGCCTTCTGCCAGACTGCAAAGTGTGCGGCACGCCGCAATGCCTTCTGCCCAGACTGCAAAGTGTGCGGCACAGCGCAATGCCTTCTGCCCAGACTGCAAAGTGTGAGGCACGCCGCAATGCCTTCTGCCCAGACTGCAAAGTGTGCGGCACGCCGCAATGCCTTCTGCCAGACTGCAAAGTGTGCGGCACGGCGCAATGCCTTCTGCCCAGACTGCAAAGTGTGCGGCACGGCGCAATGCCTTCTGCCCAGACTGCAAAGTGTGCGGCACGCCGCAATGCCTTCTGCCCAGACTGCAAAGTGTGTGGCACGCCGCAATGCCTTCTGCCCAGACTGCAAAGTGTGCGGCACGGCGCAATGCCTTCTGCCCAAACTGCAAAGTGTGCGGCACGCCGCAATGCCTTCTGCCCAGACTACAAAGTGTCGGGCACGGCGCAATGCCTTCTGCCCAGACTGCAAAGTGTGCGGCACGGCGCAATGCCTTCTGCCCAGACTGCAAAGTGTGCGGCACGGCGCAATGCCTTCTGCCAGACTGCAAAGTGTGGGGGGGCACGGCGCAATGCCTTCTGCCCAGACTGCAAAGTGTGCGGCACGGCGCAATGCCTTCTGCCAGACTGCAAAGTGTGCGGCACGGCGCAATGCCTTCTGCCCAGACTGCAAAGTGTGCGGCACGGCGCAATGCCTTCTGCCAGACTGCAAAGTGTGCGGCCCGGCGCAATGCCTTCTGCCCAGACTGCAATGTGCGGCACGGCGCAATGCCTTCTGCCCAGACTGCAAAGTGTGGGCGGCACGCCGCAATGCCTTCTGCCAGACTGCAAAGTGTGCGGCACGCCGCAATGCCTTCTGCCCAGACTGCAGTGTGTGCGGCACGGCGCAATGCCTTCTGCCCAGACTGCAAAGTGTGCGGCACGGCGCAATGCCTTCTGCCCAGACTGCAATGTGCGGCACGGCGCAATGCCTTCTGCCCAGACTGCAAAGTGTGGGCGGCACGCCGCAATGCCTTCTGCCAGACTGCAAAGTGTGCGGCACGCCGCAATGCCTTCTGCCCAGACTGCAGTGTGTGCGGCACGGCGCAATGCCTTCTGCCAAGACTGCAAAGTGTGGGGCACGGCGCAATGCCTTCTGCCAGACTGCAAAGTGTGCGGCACGGCGCAATGCCTTCTGGCCAGACTGCAAACTGTGCGGCACGCCGCAATGCCTTCTGCCCAGACTGCAAAGTGTGCGGCACGGCGCAATGCCTTCTGCCCAGACTGCAAAGTGTGCGGCACGCCGCAATGCCTTCTGCCCAGACTGCAAAGTGTGCGGCACGCCGCAATGCCTTCTGCCCAGACTGCAAAGTGTGCGGCACGGCGCAATGCCTTCTGCCCAGACTGCAAAGTGTGCGGCACGGCGCAATGCCTTCTGCCCAGACTGCAAAGTGTGCGGCACGCCGCAATGCCTTCTGCCAGACTGCAAAGTGTGCGGCACGGCGCAATGCCTTCTGCCCAGACTGCAAAGTGTGCGGCACGGCGCAATGCCTTCTGCCCAGACTGCAAAGTGTGCGGCACGCCGCAATGCCTTCTGCCCAGACTGCAAAGTGTGCGGCACGCCGCAATGCCTTCTGCCAGACTGCAAAGTGTGCGGCACGGCGCAATGCCTTCTGCCCAGACTGCAAAGTGTGCGGCACGGCGCAATGCCTTCTGCCCAGACTGCAAAGTGTGCGGCACGCCGCAATGCCTTCTGCCCAGACTGCAAAGTGTGCGGCACGCCGCAATGCCTTCTGCCCAGACTGCAAAGTGTTTGGCACGGCGCAATGCCTTCTGCCCAGACTGCAAAGTGTGGCGCACGGCGCAATGCCTTCTGCCCAGACTGCAAAGTGTGCGGCACGCCGCAATGCCTTCTGCCCAGACTGCAAAGTGTGCGGCACGCCGCAATGCCTTCTGCCCAGACTGCAAAGTGTGCGGCACGCCGCAATGCCTTCTGCCCAGACTGCAAAGTGTGCGGCACGCCGCAATGCCTTCTGCCCAGACTGCAAAGTGTGCGGCACGCCGCAATGCCTTCTGCCCAGACTGCAAAGTGTGCGGCACGGCGCAATGCCTTCTGCCCAGACTGCAAAGTGTGCGGCACGGCGCAATGCCTTCTGCCCAGACTGCAAAGTGTGCGGCACGGCGCAATGCCTTCTGCCCAGACTGCAAAGTGTGCGGCACGGCGCAATGCCTTCTGCCCAGACTGCAAAGTGTGCGGCACGCCGCAATGCCTTCTGCCCAGACTGCAAAGTGTGGGGCACGGCGCAATGCCTTCTGCCCAGACTGCAAAGTGTGCGGCACGGCGCAATGCCTTCTGCCCAGACTGCAAAGTGTGCGGCACGGCGCAATGCCTTCTGCCCAGACTGCAAAGTGTGCGGCACGGCGCAATGCCTTCTGCCAGACTGCAAAGTGTGCGGCACGGCGCAATGCCTTCTGCCCAGACTGCAAAGTGTGCGGCACGGCGCAATGCCTTCTGCCCAGACTGCAAAGTGTGCGGCACGGCGCAATGCCTTCTGCCCAGACTGCAAAGTGTGCGGCACGGCGCAATGCCTTCTGCCCAGACTGCAAAGTGTGCGGCACGGCGCAATGCCTTCTGCCCAGACTGCAAAGTGTGCGGCACGGCGCAATGCCTTCTGCCCAGACTGCAAAGTGTGCGGCACGGCGCAATGCCTTCTGCCAGACTGCAAAGTGTGCGGCACGGCGCAATGCCTTCTGCCCAGACTGCAAAGTGTGCGGCACGGCGCAATGCCTTCTGCCCAGACTGCAAAGTGTGCGGCACGGCGCAATGCCTTCTGCCCAGACTGCAAAGTGTGCGGCACGCCGCAATGCCTTCTGCCCAGACTGCAAAGTGTGCGGCACGGCGCAATGCCTTCTGCCCAGACTGCAAAGTGTGCGGCACGGCGCAATGCCTTCTGCCCAGACTGCAAAGTGTGCGGCACGGCGCAATGCCTTCTGCCCAGACTGCAAAGTGTGCGGCACGGCGCAATGCCTTCTGCCCAGACTGCAAAGTGTGTGGCACGGCGCAATGCCTTCTGCCAGACTGCAAAGTGTGCGGCACGCCGCAATGCCTTCTGCCAGACTGCAAAGTGTGTGGCACGGCGCAATGCCTTCTGCCCAGACTGCAAAGTGTGCGGCACGGCGCAATGCCTTCTGCCCAGACTGCAAAGTGTGCGGCACGCCGCAATGCCTTCTGCCCAGACTGCAAAGTGTGCGGCACGGCGCAATGCCTTCTGCCCAGACTGCAAAGTGTGCGGCACGGCGCAATGCCTTCTGCCCAGACTGCAAAGTGTGCGGCACGCCGCAATGCCTTCTGCCCAGACTGCAAAGTGTGCGGCACGGCGCAATGCCTTCTGCCCAGACTGCAAAGTGTGCGGCACGGCGCAATGCCTTCTGCCCAGACTGCAAAGTGTGAGGCACGGCGCAATGCCTTCTGCCCAGACTGCAAAGTGTGCGGCACGGCGCAATGCCTTCTGCCCAGACTGCAAAGTGTGCGGCACGCCGCAATGCCTTCTGCCCAGACTGCAAAGTGTGCGGCACGCCGCAATGCCTTCTGCCCAGACTGCAAAGTGTGCGGCACGCCGCAATGCCTTCTGCCCAGACTGCAAAGTGTGCGGCACGCCGCAATGCCTTCTGCCCAGACTGCAAAGTGTGCGGCACGCCGCAATGCCTTCTGCCCAGACTGCAAAGTGTGCGGCACGGCGCAATGCCTTCTGCCCAGACTGCAAAGTGTGCGGCACGGCGCAATGCCTTCTGCCCAGACTGCAAAGTGTGCGGCACGGCGCAATGCCTTCTGCCCAGACTGCAAAGTGTGCGGCACGGCGCAATGCCTTCTGCCCAGACTGCAAAGTGTGCGGCACGGCGCAATGCCTTCTGCCCAGACTGCAAAGTGTGCGGCACGGCGCAATGCCTTCTGCCAGACTGCAAAGTGTGCGGCACGGCGCAATGCCTTCTGCCAGACTGCAAAGTGTGCGGCACGGCGCAATGCCTTCTGCCAGACTGCAAAGTGTGCGGCACGGCGCAATGCCTTCTGCCCAGACTGCAAAGTGTGCGGCACGGCGCAATGCCTTCTGCCCAGACTGCAAAGTGTGCGGCACGGCGCAATGCCTTCTGCCAGACTGCAAAGTGTGGGCGGCACGCCGCAATGCCTTCTGCCCAGACTGCAAAGTGTCGGGCACGGCGCAATGCCTTCTGCCAGACTGCAAAGTGTGCGGCACGCCGCAATGCCTTCTGCCCAGACTGCAAAGTGTGCGGCACGCCGCAATGCCTTCTGCCAGACTGCAAAGTGTGCGGCACGCCGCAATGCCTTCTGCCCAGACTGCAAAGTGTGCGGCACGCCGCAATGCCTTCTGCCCAGACTGCAAAGTGTGCGGCACGCCGCAATGCCTTCTGCCCAGACTGCAAAGTGTGCGGCACGCCGCAATGCCTTCTGCCCAGACTGCAAAGTGTGCAGCACGCCGCAATGCCTTCTGCCCAGACTGCAAAGTGTGCGGCACGGCGCAATGCCTTCTGCCCAGACTGCAAAGTTTGTGGCACGGCGCAATGCCTTCTGCCCAGACTGCAAAGTGTGGCGCACGGCGCAATGCCTTCTGCCAGACTGCAAAGTGTGCGGCACGGCGCAATGCCTTCTGCCCAGACTGCAAAGTGTGGGGCACGGCGCAATGCCTTCTGCCCAGACTGCAAAGTGTGGGGCACGGCGCAATGCCTTCTGCCCAGACTGCAAAGTGTGTGGCACGGCGCAATGCCTTCTGCCCAGACTGCAAAGTGTGGGGCACGGCGCAATGCCTTCTGCCAGACTGCAAAGTGTGGGGCACGGCGCAATGCCTTCTGCCCAGACTGCAAAGTGTGGGGCACGGCGCAATGCCTTCTGCCCAGACTGCAAAGTGTGGGGCACGGCGCAATGCCTTCTGCCCAGACTGCAAAGTGTGCGGCACGGCGCAATGCCTTCTGCCCAGACTGCAAAGTGTGGAGCACGGCGCAATGCCTTCTGCCCAGACTGCAAAGTGTGCGGCACGGCGCAATGCCTTCTGCCCAGACTGCAAAGTGTGGGGCACGGCGCAATGCCTTCTGCCCAGACTGCAAAGTGTGGGGCACGGCGCAATGCCTTCTGCCCAGACTGCAAAGTGTGGGGCACGGCGCAATGCCTTCTGCCCAGACTGCAAAGTGTGCGGCACGGCGCAATGCCTTCTGCCAGACTGCAAAGTGTGGGGCACGGCGCAATGCCTTCTGCCAGACTGCAAAGTGTGGGGCACGGCGCAATGCCTTCTGCCCAGACTGCAAAGTGTGCGGCACGGCGCAATGCCTTCTGCCAGACTGCAAAGTGTGCGGCACGGCGCAATGCCTTCTGCCCAGACTGCAAAGTGTGCGGCACGCCGCAATGCCTTCTGCCCAGACTGCAAAGTGTGCGGCACGGCGCAATGCCTTCTGCCCAGACTGCAAAGTGTGCGGCACGGCGCAATGCCTTCTGCCCAGACTGCAAAGTGTGGGGCACGGCGCAATGCCTTCTGCCCAGACTGCAAAGTGTGAGGCACGGCGCAATGCCTTCTGCCCAGACTGCAAAGTGTGGGGCACGGCGCAATGCCTTCTGCCCAGACTGCAAAGTGTGGGGCACGGCGCAATGCCTTCTGCCCAGACTGCAAAGTGTGGGGCACGGCGCAATGCCTTCTGCCCAGACTGCAAAGTGTGGGGCACGGCGCAATGCCTTCTGCCAGACTGCAAAGTGTGGGGCACGGCGCAATGCCTTCTGCCAGACTGCAGTGTGTGCGGCACGGCGCAATGCCTTCTGCCCAGACTGCAAAGTGTGAGGCACGGCGCAATGCCTTCTGCCCAGACTGCAAAGTGTGCGGCACGGCGCAATGCCTTCTGCCAGACTGCAGTGTGTGCGGCACGGCGCAATGCCTTCTGCCCGGACTGCTTCACGTATCCTATGACCCCGTGTTTGAGAAATAAGCAGTAGAACTGTAGAAGCACTTTCCTCATTAATGCCAGACACGCCTATTCGCACAAATCTGTGCCCTCTCGGTGAGAAATTCTTTCTCTGCGAATATGACAACTTTGGAGATACCAATCTGAAGGAACATCTGATTGAATTAAATGCAGATTCAGGTCTGTGAACGCGTTTTGAAGATCTATCGCTGGAAGTCTTTTGGTTCGTTTTTCAGGAAGAATTTCCTTCTGTCACTGCGTGAGCTTTTCGAATCCTTGTTTTTCTGCATCTACATATTTGTGCGAAATGAGATTCTCTCGTCTCGCATATCTGAAAAACAAATTCCGTAACCGCCTCAATATTTCTTCAGATCTTCGGCTGCAACTTTCTTCGAAGCCTGAGTTTGGAATGATGTTATAACATGCTCATGTTTCTCAATGAGGCGCAACTTTTCTGTACGAACGTTTTAATAAATGTACTAAAGTTCCAACCCGGATTCCGCTTTCTTTTCACTATACCATGTGCACTTTTGTTAGATACATCGTCGGACATGATACATTGTTGTAAATGTAGTGATAGTTATGAGAATGAAGTAAATTATGATCAACACCGATAACTGAACATCGAAATCTACGTCGTGTGGCGTCGACAAGTTTATAGTGGGGCGCGAGGCAGCAGTTAATAATTTCGGGGGGGCGGAAAAAAGGTTTGAAAACAACAGGTCGATGCACTCTTCACTCACACATTTGCAGGCTTCTGACACCTATTTCACTCACATTTTCCATTCGGAAAATCCGGCGATATCATATTTCCATTCTCTGTGAATGTATGGTCTGCACTTGGCATCCATCCGTCGTACAATGATTGAAACTTTGTTCCAAATGTTGTTCCAAACACAGAATTAGACAGGTCGTCTCTTCTTCTGTTTGACTAGAAAGGAAGTATTGGAACATGTAACGTTAATGAAATGGCACAATCTGCTGACATAATACCATAGCAATCGAACAATGAGCAGCCAGTTCAACATTAAACACTCAAATTGTGCAAAGTTTCATTGACTGTTATCAACCGGATCACACAGCAAAGAGACACAGACGATGTCAAGTTCTGTGAACGTTTTTTCATGCGCCTGCTAACTTTTTTAATGATGATCGGAGGGCCTAACACAATTGAGAAAACCTTGGCGCAATGATCTGAATTCTTCGAATCTGAAAGAATCGTGGCGATCGGAGCATTTTGAAGGAATTCACAGCAATCCGCAAGCGGCGCACGACTATTTTTCCCATCTCTGAAAGGTATTCAAAATTTCTTTTTGCCCACAGTAAGTTAATCCTGCATGTGCCATCGTTTTGACTCAGTTTGCACTTCTTGCAAAGTGATACGCTTAAACAATCTAATTCTTTGGTTCCAAGCTTAGTTCCAGAATACGTCAGCAGTATATGTCAATGACGTATATATTTGGTTAGCAATAGCGATAAACTAATAGCAATTAGACAGTAGAATGTTGTCGGTAAGGCGATTATATTTTCGATCTTACATTTAACACGCGACTAATGGAAGAAATGCGGCAGCACCAAAAAAATGTGCATCATACCGTTATCAAAGACATGAGATCGATTATGACATTTTGTTTGAAGACCAAGCATGAGATTATATCGACGATCTCGCGGAATAGTGGAGCCTATTTGTGACCAACAGCAGCTAAAAATTGTGTTTTACAATGCGAAGGTATTGTGTTATGGCTGTCCTTTGTTCCCTTCATTGCTGCACAAAATTGAGGACAAAATTTATTCTTTTAATAGGAGGTGCCACTGTGTTATTCACAAGAGTAACTGTAATTGTCTGATATCCTCTCCATTCAAAGACGTTTTATGCAAGGACGCCGCAAAACTTTTCCTTAAGGCCGAGAAGTCAGTTTCCAATCCTCTTCATAACATCATTCCTCTGCGTTTCCCCCGTTTGACGCAATATTAAGTTCAATTTACTCGAACTTTAAGAAGACATTCAACCTTTCCAGTATACAATCTTCATCATTGAATTTTTTCCACTGACAATTCCCTGTGGGAACGAATCTGGCGAAAAGCTGGCAGATAATCAGCTACATATTATCATGCAACAGTTCAGTAATAATTTTTAGCATAATCGCTGGCGAATTCGCGCTCTGTATGCCACCTTTTACTTTTGACTTTCTCTATTATTTTCTTCAGTAATCCGCCTCTGCAGCCGAGGCTGTATTTTCTCCCTCACCTCCTCACCATCACCCACATGTGGCAAATCTATCTAAGATTTAAGTGCAGACTATCATTCTATGATAATGATTAGAACATAGAGAATCCGCTTATATCAATTTTCATAACATCTCTTGACATTCAATAATTTACAACAATGTCAAATATTTGAATAATATAATAGTATTAACTGCGACATTTTTGGAAGATAGATACTTTTTTAGTTTAAGCCTTCGTGAATTAAAAAAGATCCCTTTTTATCAGATCAGACTGAGTATACAATATATTTTCATGTGAAGGTAATATACGAACATTACTACTTACCACTAATTAGTTGCTACAATATCCACGATTTCGCCGGTTGGCGAAAAATCAGCTCGCATTAGTAGGCTAAACAAATGTCTACCAACTAATTATAGCAACTTTTTCGCCAACTGTCGTTTTTTAATTTTACACATGTTTTTGGATAGATGATGACCATTTTCACATGCGGAGATAGTTTTTACACGAAAATGAACCTTTAAAAAAATTATCCACAAAATCGCTACCTCGCCAGATAATCTGTTGATATTAGCAAGATGCGTTCCCACAGGGTTATTTCCATAATCCTTATTGTATTATTTGGTCATGAATATATTGATTATCAGGAAATGAATAAAAGTTTTCTTGTCTTGTCTTGGTCGGTGAAAAAAATGTAGATACAATAATAAATAGCATGTGTATAATTTTACTGCTAATAATAAAAGTGGATAAGGTGTAAATTCAAGTAGAAATTGGAGAAGATGCCTGTAACTTGAAAGTACATGTCCGATACTTTAATACCAGAAAAGAGGTAGAACTGAATGGAATAACTACAGAAAATGGCAGGAAATGAGAATCTCCAGAAAAACAACGATATTCGATTTTCATTAATTACTTACGATTGTTTGATTACTTTGAAGAAAAACGATCAGAAGGATGCTATTACTGGCATTGTAGATACAAGCATATCTGATCAAAGGGGGTTTCAAAACTTCAATGATTCCATTGTCGAGGACACGACAGAAATGAATTAGAAACAAACAAATAATTAGTTGACCAAAAACGTTCGCAATCTAATTATTATAATTTCTACTTCCATCATGTAACAAAAAGTTTGCAGCTTATTATTATAAATCCATTGCTACAAGTTTTTTGCAGCAAAATGAACAGCCAGAATAGCGGCCTAGATATTGTAAATGTCAATGCGCGCTTTTAATTAACAAAACAACGGGAGATCGCCATCTAAAGTGAACCCTATTCAAACCGGTGGGGATATTTTCAAGCACCAAAAATTGTTGGATTTGGTACAATGAAAAGTTGAATTCATAACCTGTTAACTTTGTCACATTTGCAAACATTTTTTTTGTAATAATTTCAACAAAACGCATCGATTTTCAATAGGAGCACAGCATTTTACAACTATGAGTCTAAAAATCAGATCGTGACCAATATTGGACCATAGAATATTGTAAATACTACAAAATAGGATAAATAAGCGTGAAACAGACTATTGTGCCGTCCTTCAGCTTGCTGAAAACATTCCAGTTCTTCTACTTCAATCAAACTAGCTTGGGCCACTCTGAGTCGCATTGATGAGCCCCTGCGGGGCGAAACGCAGCGCCTGCGGCTGCAAAGAAAAAGTTTTGTGCTTGAATTGTTCAAGTCTGAAGACATCTTTCTATTGTATGACCAGGAGAGCTGTCACTCTGCAATCTTTATGACCACTGTATCTGTGATGCTGTTTTTGAATTAATAATCCAGAGGTTTCGATTAACGACCCCGAAAACCGGCACTTATCCCTTTCATATCAGATTTCCTAAAAGCCACTCATTTTGATGAGATAATTATATTGCTTAAGCGTTAAGCATGCATTATCTTAATTTCTATTACTCAATTTACTTTAAAACCTCTGTTGCAGCAAAGCTTTAGCAATGATAAACACATTGTTTGCGTACGATCATCCAATTCATTATTATCTTTAGATATAAAAACTTTTTCGACATAATTTCAAGCATGATATTGGAGTTCCTCACACTAGTGCAAGAACTCGATATCATACAGGCAATATAATAGCTTACATAGCTTATCGTGCTTCCACCTGCAATTGAACTCACTATCTATGTTTCTTAAAGGAATCGACGCTTCGTGTCCCGTGTTTCAAATAACATAGACAGTTCGTCCAATGATGGTGGAAGCAGTGAAAGTTATGCGGTGATAAACATTTCCAGCATAACTGCTATCATAACCACGAAACAACAGATGCAAGAAAAGTAAAAGGCTCTATTGGAGATTCTCCCATTTTTATGGGAATTTCCATAACTGAAGTTGCTATTCCCATGAGAAAACCCGCTCTCACAGCAAGCCTGAAACTACCCCAGCAGAGCAAGGATCAAGAAAGTGACAGAATATCACGACATTCAATATCGTTACCATGGGCAGCGATTTGGTCACATTTTTGCTGGAGAAACATTTTCAATTGCTATCTATATTGGAAGATGAGAGAGCTACCAGCAACAAAGTTCACTTACGTCTGTTAATTTCGTGTAATTTGAAGCAATCTCGATGTGCTCTGGAACCCCGTGTGGAGGAATTTTCCTGCTCAGATGATGGATCAATAATCACTGTCAGTTTTCTAAATGTTTTGTTGAACCTGGGATTGCACTTGTTTCTCATCATTGCAAAAATGGTCTAATTCCGTTGAGAGTTTGCTAAGTAGCTTCTTCACATAAATTTGCATTGTCAATGACACCCACAACGCCTGTGAAGAACGTGACACATTCAAGCCAAAATTCATTCTGCAGCCGTTTCTGCGGTCAATGAGAATTAGGAAATTATGGAATGCAAAATGATGGATGATTTACCAAAGGAGGACACATTTTTTTGGATATTTCAAATTTATTAAGTCCGATTGTGATCGGGAATTAAGTTGGAATTAATTTTGTTCACATAATCGCTATTTATGCAACTAGTGCATGACTGCTTCATATAACGTTCCAAGAGTTAGATATCTTCAATGCCCGAGCCCGTAGGGTGAGGGCTATTTGAATCTAACGAGTTCGAATACTATGATGAAGCAATCTCATGCAGGAGTTGCGTAGACAATTATAATGCATGATTTTGAAAAGCTTTCTATGTCCACAGGTTAATAAGTTCCACGAAGCAGGTAATTATTCACCTGGTGCAGACGTCTATGAGAAAAGTCATGCATTATCTGCATAGAAGTAGATCACAGAAAACTAGAATGGAAGTTTGATATCTTGCCTATGTACAATGATGGCACATGGAAAAATCTATGGTTTGTAGATCAGATTTGATTACATTGTATCACAGTCAAACTATTTCCCAAGTTGGTTGCGGAAGTTGTTGACAGCAAATTACAGGATTTTAAGTGAGATGGTGGTATTGTTTCATGTGAAATAGCCTACCATTCCATGATTAATATACTGTGTTTATTTTTAGCAGTTATTGACAGCTATTATGCAATTTTTCTACACCAAATTCGAATTAAAATCTGGTTCACAGAGTCATATTGAACGTGATCGCTGTACTGGCTGTAAAAATATCTCAAAATTTCTAATTATTGGATAGTTTCTCCGTCAAGCGGTAAAGAAGCCCAGCTCCTACCTGGAATAAACACACTGAAGGCTTCTCTACCTACTATCATTTCTCAGATAAACAGAATGTCGCTGGAACTCATCAATTAATCATTGAATGAGGTATGTAATATGGTGTGATGATATTTTGACAGCTGATATTCGAATGCATGCAAAGATTTTGAAAATTGTTCAAATGTGATGAACGGGGAAGCCCTTCAAGCAAAATGAATACCCGAAGATTTCTTGGCCTCTGATTTCAAGCTGGAGCAATACATGCTCTATAAATCGACATTACAAGTTGCATATGTGTCTGATTATTCTCTTGATAGATTATAGGAGCGATATTTCAAAATGGTGAACGTACAGAACGTTTTAAAGGATTTCCTTTGTCATCCTGTCGCTGCAGTATTTTGTAAATTCATTATTGCTTTTGTGTACATGATCTTTGGACAAGGAACAACCATCCAGATCACAAATTGGCTTCATAAAAATATATGCCAATCAGAAAACTTGGAGACCAACTCGTACAATTTGCATTTTGCTACAACTAAGTTCCCCCGGCGTGTGCCATAATTTTCATGCAATTTCCATTCTAGGACTTTCTATGGTATTGTTATTTTCTATGACTATATGCACAGATTTCTTCGGTCATTATTCGTCATAACAACCTCGAGCCTTCGCCTCTCCGTAATTATAGCAATAATGACCTCAAATCTACGCATTAACTATTACGTATTTGACGACGTGCTATGATGATCAAGGACAGATTGTGATTGACATGTCTATGATTATCAAGAGTATTTGAATAGAAATCTAGGCTGATCAATAGTGAAAAGATCTATTCATAGATCTAGTCTATACTAAAGCAGGACAAGAGCACTCATAATTGGCATAGATTACGCTACTTTCCGTGTATGTGGAGTGAATATTATTTCCCGTGCGGGCAATTATCTGCTTTACAGGTCAAATAAAGCGATAGGATATCTACAATACGTACACGGAGACAAATGAAGAATTTTTACTGTTTGGGAGATTGAGGAGGTGCAATTGGGTTAATTCATGCCTTCCATAGATATCCCACTAATTTATGAAGGATTCTGTGTCTCGAATTTCATCAGAGAAGTAAGGATTTCTATTTCAGTTTTACCCATTACCCTATCACAGCGGCCAGAGTGGCAGTGCTTGAGTGTTTGAAGTGGAAATACTGCGCCCGTAGAATAGAGGAGAAGAAGTATGAATTATCAGTCATTGTTTACTGTACATGTCAGTGTCATGCTAATTAGTTCAACGAATACAGTGATGCAGAAAATACATGCTAATGTTCCATCATGTGGATTGGGCTTCAGACCCGAAGAATTTCAAGTTCTGATGAAATGGTGGCTCGGTTTACCAATGACAACTGGTAAAACTCTGTGTCCAAGATGTTCAGGAGTTTCATTAGATCCGTTGGGCCATCATGCTTTGACATGTAAGCGAGGAAGCTTTGTCACAAGTCAACATAATGCTCTGCTTGAAGTTATACCAAATCTGCGAATGGACAAACCTTCAACCTGCTCTCGAAAAAGGCGTTGGTTGCGATCACTCGGAGCCTAATAGAAGACCAGTGGACATTCTTCTGCCAGATTGGAGTCTTGGTCATCCAGCAGCATCAGTTGACCTGACTGTTGTGCATCCGCTCAACAACAACGCTGAATCAGAAGCGAGCACAACGGAAGGATCATCTTTGCTGGCGGCTGAAAAAAAGAAAACATGCCTCGAATGACAACAAATGTGAGGAACTCGGTTGGGCATGAATTCCGATGGCGGTTACAGCCTACGGATCATGGGGAGAAGAGGCCCTAAACACATTCTCTCGGTTGCTTCGGGACTCTCCACAATAACCTCAGCGACCTTTACTGAAGCACGGGAGGCCATATAGAAAGAAATGTGAATCACTTTGATCCGCCACAATGCCACTTCTATCTTTGAATGTAGCGGAGATTGGCAGACATGAACTGGTTCTGGCTGGGGCACCGCGCTACTTTGACTCTTCATTTTTTTGGTTCTCTTTTGTCTTTTCTGTATCACATAGGTCTAGGTACAACATTTGTTA
The DNA here is from genome assembly GCA_907163375.1 of Prostheceraeus crozeri. Lineage (NCBI taxonomy): Eukaryota > Metazoa > Platyhelminthes > Polycladida > Euryleptidae > Prostheceraeus > Prostheceraeus crozeri. Next base: position 217,125 of record CAJQUW010006627.1, on the reverse strand, counting down.
TCTCAGGATTTATGTCCAGAAAGAGGCAGTACCTTCTTTTTAAGAATTAGTTGTTTGTAAGAAATCCAGCAAGTTGTTTAGTTTCTGATAATAAAAAATATGATTACAAGTAAATTCTATTTCTGTAAGTGCCTTAGTGCACCTTCGTAGACTAATGTGCTATGGAAATTACTTTCTAGGTGTTTATCAATCAAAGTGTCAATCATGCAACGATTTGTGGAGATGTTCCCATAGATTTGGCAATGATGAAAATTATAATCAATTCAGTGCTCATGTGATCCAATTACATTAACTGATTGTTAGCAAAAATTGAGACTAAATAAACTGCATTTAATTTCTCCCAACCCTGATCATCATAGCAAATCGGTCATAAAATTCTGCAAGCAACTCACGCGTAGATTTGTAAAAATTTCCTCCCAAAAAATTTGTAGCAAGAAAAGTTTATTTTTTGTGATGCAATAAAAAATTCAATCCTTTGTTCAATCCACACGATATATGAGTCCTATTGAACATATACTCAAATGATAGATAAATCTGATACACAAATTCAAATCATAAAATAATTCACTCATAATCTTCTTCTCAGAGAGTCGTAACAATTGAACTGATGCAATTTCTTCAAAAGACTTGTTCTCTTTCTTTTGTTCAACTGGCGAGCTTTCGGAACTTGTACTTGCCTGAGAACGGGTGAAGTCATCATCCGAAAGCTCGCCAATTAAACAAAAGAAAGAGAACTGAAGAAAGTACATCAGTTCATAGAATTCTTGCTCAGCTTTGATAATTGAACAGTTTTGCAGTCGTGCATATATGACTTTTACTTTGTGGTCTACAGTATCGGTATGTTGAATCAGTGTTATCCGTGGATGAATTATTCATGTCTGAAGACGCATCTCAATGTTTTTGATAACAATGACAAATTGACAACTAATTGTCTTATTCGTTGATGTATCTATGTGTCTTTTTACTTGAATCGTGTGAAGAAAACCAAAAGAAACAATTCTTTGCTGTTGTTTCTTTGATTCGAGTGGCGGTAGGTGGATGAATTAACGGAAAATACCCGAGCAGTTCATTGATGCCCGAGTGTTCATTGCTTTTATACGTTATATTCATGTGTTCATGGAAATATATAAAATCGAAAATATCAATTTTGGATTAATATCCATCTGTCCACCGGGCTTTAATGCCAGCTGTATTTCCATTGATTTGACATCGAGTCCACGCGAGAAGAAAGCTGATGAACAGCTATGATAAAATCATAGCAAAATGGTGAATAGAAATATCACGGCTTTAACCTCAGAGACCTGAGATCAGGGATGCGGAGTCGGAGTCATGTCAAGAGATAGGACTCCCGACTCCGGCCTATAACTAGACCCGAAATATGATACAAGCAATACTTATCATCGCGCATGGCTGTCACTGTCTTGATGTCAACTTTCTCCGTCAAACAAAAGTACAGACACTGCTGCATGCAAAACTTGTGATAGTTGAGGGAATGAACGTGATAGTGAAAAAATGATTGTCTTTTCACTCGGTGATTTAGCCTTCCTAGGCTCGATCACACCTACGCACCAAAGGTCACGTCAGAGACAAAAGTAAAATACCAGTTTATTTGAGAACATTATCTCTTGCCCTCATGTTAATTGTGTGATGATGTCTCCTCCAAAGCGCATATTGAAATCGAAAGTGTACTCATATTTTTTGGAGAAGGATGGGGGGGGGGGTTTCCTGCCTGGCAGAGACTGGAGAAAATCGTGTAGGGCACACATCAAGAAGATGGGAGGAGCTGAGTCGCATGCATCTAACTGAAAGCGACATTTGATAAACTTTCATCGAAAATGATTGATAATTGATACAGCAATGATCACTAAAGATAGGTTCAGGCAAGCCTATAATGATCTATGATGCAGGTTACCAGTTTTTCGAAAAACTAGGCTTTATAAACTTGCCACCCGGAGTCGGAGTCCTGACTCCGCATCGCTGCCTAAGATTTTTCACACCCTTTTAGACCTGAGGCTTTTACAAATTCTTAGTTTACCTGCTTAAATCGATATCAAATCATTAGGAAAGTTGATTTTAAGTGATTCTCAGTAAACACATGCGAAAATGCGGTGTTTTTGTAATTCAGCGACACAATATCAGTTGTACTAAGAATCGGTTTTACGATGTTTGCTGTCGTCATATAATCTCAGATAGTTGATTTAATGAAAACGATTTATTCCATGCAGCATAAACTTTATATTTGTCCATTTTTTCAAATTTATCCATTCCAATCGGAAATAGGCCTAAACTGAGCCACAATTGCTGTATTAAGACTCTGAATACAAACGTGGAGATCTCAAACTCATCAATTGCTGCTGTGAAAACTTTCCCAACAGTCTGATTTTAGTGTTCAACTATGAATATAGTGACAGCTTTCATTTTGAACACTGATTTATGCTGATTTGCTCATGTAGACCAACCAGTCATGTACGATCATTTGCGAAAACAAAATATTCAAATATTGCGGTCTTCTAACACAACGCACATACACGAGCATGATAAACATTGAATAAATGAATTGTACTCATCATACACCATCGTGGACATACACAAGATGATCTTTTCATCTGATAGTAAAAATTTTGTGATGGGAATTTCTACATGGGCATGAGCGGTTGATATATCCTCCATACCAAAAGTAAAATAGAAAAATGTGGCTCCGGCGTCCACTGGACCTCCCCCTCAGGTCTCTGAGGGTAAATGTTTTTAGCCCAATCAGGCCTCTTGGATTCAGAAACCTTGACAAATGACGGTTAGAAGCAGGCCTTATCTGACGATGATTTTGAAAACGAATTTGAATGTTTAAATCATTGTATTGAAGCTTGTGGTTTCCAAATCGAACAGTTTCCTGCATGACAGCTATTATCATGACAATTTCCCCGTGGTGGAAGCTCAACACGTCGTTATCTAGTCTCGCCACCACCTGCAGCGTTCATGGCGATTCGCAGCCGTTTTGTCCCCTGGCTACGGGAACAGAGACTCAGTTACTCTTCAGAAAGGAAATTCAGACGAAGAAATTCGGACAGACGAAGAAATTCCAATGACAGGTTGGAATTCCTTGCATTGAGTTATTGCAAAGCTGTTGTCTGTAATCACGTGTCTTCATTCTAACAAATGATATCTGAAGCGCAAGAAAGAAATTCTGTTGATAGAAATGATTTATGATTGAAATGGTAGTGAATGAAAATAATTACAGTGAATAATGTCGTCAAAACTTCTGCAGGACTCGCCTCACAGTTGACTTGTCTCACAATACATGCATTCCTGCTCAACCTGTACAGCCTTCTGCTTCCAGTTTTTTCACCAACATTCTCCTGATAGTCATCGACTTGCTATCCTATTAGTCTAGACCAGTGGTGGGCAACCAAGTTGGGATAGCGGGCCACAAGGAGTGGCCCCCGAAAAGGCTCGCGGGCCACCAATTTTAAAAGGGAGTAGTATGGGCTTAATATTCTTTTATTCCGTACTTTGAAGTGCACATATGGGCTGCTGTAACGTACGTGCATATATAGTGGTCGCATTTCATAACAAAATTTTACATGTTAATGTATACAGCAGTATTGTACGCAACTAATTTGTTTGGTATGGGCTCCATAAATGGCAGTCGTCTGCTAATGCCAATAAAGTATACGAAATATATATTAGTGTAGTAGTATACAAATGAAATTCAATATGAATATTTGAAAAAAATCTTGTTGACCTGAAAAAATCTTGCAGTTGGATTCCTCCATTCGTAGTCAATGCCTCTTTCTAGCTTCATTAAGGCGTGGTTTATTGCGTAGAGAAACATGATCAGCAGGCCATCGAATGCTATGTGACTTAGCATAAATTGGAGCAGGTGATCACCATCTTGCGTTTATAAGAGAAGATATTCATTGCGAGAGAAGCATGCTTGGATAATTTGAATGTCAATGTTTGTTTTTTGTGCCATCATATTGCTCATTTAGTTGTTAATTAATGATTTTGCAAATTCTAAAGAGGATCCATCACACTTAGAAGCACTCGAAATCGGAGTGAGTCATTTTCACATCATCGATTCAAATAATGTCCGCGGGCCGCCCAATATGTCCCGGCGGGCCACGCGTTGCCCACCACTGGTCTAGACGGTAGGCCTATTCTCCTGATTGTCTGAATAGTCTGGTCATTATAGTATGGACAGTATTGTCCTCATAGTCTGGTCATTCTCATCTGATTAAAGTTACATTATCCTGTTGGTATTATTTACCTAGCAACTTCGTTGATGCGGCCACGGAAACCCCCCCAGCTCATCACCGTGGTTCGGACATTTATGACCTCAGACTTTTCAGAATACTCCATATAGCAAAATGATATCGGGAGCGATCCTCTGAAGCCGATGTGATATCTCATTGGTCCCTGCTCGCAAACTGTCGGAAGAGTTATTTGTTCTCTTCTGTTCTACGTGGGTAGAATGTGTAACCATTGGTTGTGTCTCTTCAATCGACAGCCAATTCCTTCCTTTTGTCTCAGGTTATATTCCGGTCAGCTGGAATGAGGAAATGTTTGAAGGACACGAAAAACGGTCAATTGACCACAGCATACACAAATCCTTCCGGAATTCGTCTCCCCCCATCCTTGTTGATTGCCATCAACTATCCATAGAAATCTTATCGGACGTCATTTTAAGGGTTTATCGCTGATCTGGGCCGAGTGTGATTCCTGGCGTTGTTTTTACAACCTCCGCGTCACCGAATTTAATCCTTCAATTTTCCTCACTTTACGAGAAAAGCAAATTGCTATCAAAATGCTGCGATGAATCCTGAATTCGAATCCCAATGTGAAACAATAAAACCATAATTGTCAAGTTGAGTCATCGAATTGATGGCGATTATTCGGCTATAAATCAACAGTTGTAGGTGACAAATCCAGGCTTTGGTGAATTAATTGTACTTTTGCATGTGCGTCTAGATAATGCAATGCTAGAAATTTTCGCCTTTTTCGCGGAGGACTGTCTATCCGCGAGAATTTTAAACTTTTTTATTAAACGGCAGCTCTTTATTGCCCAATGTTGTTCATTACAATAGTATTGTTAACACTACAACAGAAGGAATATTACAACGGTCAATTGACAAATATTGATCAATATTGAGCGCATTTAATCGCATGAAACAAAATCGAGTTCATTGTGGAGTCACCATGGGAGGGTCAAGGATGCGGAGTCCTATCATTTTGATAGGACTCCGACTCCGGGTGGCCAATATATAAAGCCTAGCTTTTTGAAAAATTAACTGGTCACCTACATCATAGATCATTATAGGCTTGCCTGAACCTATCTTTAGTGATCATTGCTGCATCAATTATCAATCATTTCCTATGAAAGTTTATCAAATGTCGCTTTAAGTTGGATGTATGCGACTCGGCTCCTCCCATCTTGTTGATGTGTGCTTCACACGGCTTTTCTCCAGTCTCTGCCAAGAAGGAAAATCCCTATCCTTCTCAAAATATATAAGTACATTTTCGATTTTAATATGCGGTCTGGAGGAGACATCACACACGATTAACGTGAAGATAAGAGGATAATGTTCTCAAACAAACTAGTATTTCATTTTTGTCTCTGATGTGACTTTTGGCGCGTATGTGTGATCGAGGCTAGGAAGGCTTCTCTACTAAATCACCGAGTGAAAAGACAATCCTTTTTTCACTATTACAGTTCATTCCCTCAACTATTACAAGCTCTGCATGCAGCAGTGTCTCTGTACTTTTGTTTGACGGAGAAAGTTGACAGCTATGTACGAGAATAAATAATTTGTTTGTATTATGTTTCGGGTCTAGTTATAGGCCGGAGTCCTCATCCCTGTGGGAGGGTCAAGGATGTGAATACTGCTGGGCGACACTTAAATTCGTCAAAAATTTACAATAGCATTTCAATGGGCGGGCACCGCGGAGATTTGTATCCGCGAATTTGTCCAAATTGTATGGACTGCGATATTTTAGACCCGCGAACATTTTTAGCATTTACGTATCTGAACTCTGGAGAGCAACTTTCCGGAAAGAAATCATACAGTCCATCAGTCCTTTACTCAAAAATACTACCACTCGGCTTCACCTCGTGCGGCATCTTGAAATGTCGCCCGGATTTCGCAGCTCTTTAACGAGGCCATTGCTTTTTGAATGTTGTAATCCCGAACATTCTCTACAGTGGTCAAGGACTGCAAATGGTAAGGATGGAGGATTTCTTTGAGGAAGTTAAGAAAAGCCATGGAATTCCATGAACTCTACTGAAATCATGCTTGGGTCACAGATAGCGATAGAGACCTAGAATGTTGAATTCATAGATTGCTAACTTTCATAGCTTAGACTGTAGCAGATTGCTACTAATTTCCCTAAGATGTGTTAAGTTTATCATAATTTGATTTTATCTAGGAATATTTGAATACATGAAGCAGATGTTAATGAAAATATACTTTCTGTTGTAATGATGTCTGTTCTTTATCCGGAGACCTGCACTTGTTGAAAATCAGTTAGCCTATATTAATCTTTGCTCGAACTTTCGAAGGCCGGACTGCATTCATGAGCACAGCATTAGTTTGTTTAATCGTATCAATTTGGTAGAAGTGCAAACTGATTCAAACAGATGGCACATGCAGGTACTTTCTAAGTGGACAAAAAGAGATTTTTAATACCTTGCAGAGATAGGAAAAATAGTCGTCCGCCGCTTGCGGATTGCTGTGAATTCCTTCAAAATGCTCCGATCGCTACGGTTCCTTCAGATTCGGAGAATTCAGATTCGGAGAATTCAGATTATTGCGCAAAAGTTTTCTCGATAATGTGGGTCCTCCGATCATTTTAAAAAAAGATAGCAGGCGCATGAAAAAACGTTCACAAACTTCTCTGTAGAACTTGACATCGTCTGTGTCTCTTTGCTGTGTGATCCGGTTGATAACAGTCACTGAAACTTCCCACAATTTGGCGGATTCATTGTTGAACTGGCTGCTCATTGTTCGATTGCTATGGTATTTAGTCAGCAGATTGTGCCATTTCATTTACGTTACATGTTCCAATGCTTCCCTTCTAGTCATAGAAATAGATTGTTGTTTATCTGAAGTTGACTAGAATGGAAATTGACTCAAGGTCGCGGCACATCCGGGGGAACTAAGTTGGGGCATGAACCACCAATGAAAAGCTTAGAATCGTACATGTGATTGATTCTAACCCAATCATACAGCCGTTGACAAGTGTATCTAAGTGAAAATGCGTGCGATTTTTGTGCCACTATTGTGTATTGCATGAAGCTTTACTTCCATTCTAGAGGTTTTATTGTTATCAATTTCTATGCTTCTAGTCAAACAGAAGAAGAGACGACCTGTCTAATTCTATGCTCATGAGACTTACAGTTGTTGTATCGATACATGCACACAGGCATTAGACAGTGAACAAACTTCACTATTGACAAAGCAACATTGAATAGTCACATTATTGAGCTATGACATCAGAAATAAAAGAGTCGCCTGTTCAAACAATCTAACTAAATTAAAAGTAAACTACAGATTGTTTCATAAAAAATGGATCACCCTTAAACATCGCCTTAACTTCAACTTTGTCTAACTCCGCCAAACTTGAACGAATTTCTCTGAAATTTGGAAGATATGTCAGTTGTGCTTACTAATATCATTGTTGGAAATTTCAAGCATGAATATTGAGTTGTTTTCCTGTTATAGATAAAAAAGGAGTAGATAATTTGATCCTCATTTAGCAATGTTGCACAAAATCATACCTCACTCTTATAAAATTACATTTGTTTCCTTTGTTATGTAATATGTTGTTCTACAAGCCAAAAGCTATCAAGCAAAACAAAAATAAAGAAAATCGGTCAATCAGAGCCAGTATAGCACCATTATTCATCAACAATAATGTAACTGCTACATGTGATTAACTGGACTTCATGTTCCATAGCTTCCTGACTTCGTTGCGGTGGTGTTGGCAGCACTCCTGATTGCTTTCAGCTAGAAATCTATCTCTTACCGGTTGAAAACAATACAAAGCGCAAATGAACAATAACGAGATCGCATTCACAAAAGGCAAAGTGTCAGCCTTGCTAGACTCTGTCTCTGGCCGTCCACGCAAAACATCCAAACGTAGAGACCGCCTAATTTTGAGATTTGTTAAAGTTGATCCAAGTCTCTCGTTAACTGAGATGGCTGAACTAGTTTCGTCTATTTCTAAGTCCACTATTCGTAGAAGACTTATTGAGTTGAATTTCAAGAGCTGTAAGAGGCCCTCTCAGATCGAATTATCAGATCAGCATACAAAAAGACGTCTCAGATGGGCAATGAGTCATTTAGTCATTTATGGATGATAATGCTACGTGTCACAGGAGTAGTAGAGTCAACTTATGCAAGTCTCAATTAGGGCTTAGGACATTATCTTGGCCAGCTCGTTCTCCTGATCTGAATCCCATAGAAAATGTATGGAGTATTCTAAAACGTAACGTTCGTCGTTCACTCCTACCTACAGATGGCGTATCACAACTTACGTCACTGTTAAAAAGAGAGTTGAGAATGTTAGATCAGTCAAAAATCAACGATATCATCGAATTAATGCGTAGACGAATTGGTAATGTCATTGACAATAAGGGTAGGGCCACAAAATATTAGCTTCTTAAGAACCGTTACTGTATCATAGCTTATCAGATTATATAAGGACATTTAAATATATTAGGGACATGAAATAACATGAAAATGCTTTCTGTATCATACTTATGTTTTATTTAGTCAAATTTTAGGATGATCCACTTTTTATGAAACGGACTGTATATCCGCAAATAGTTGAAAAATAGATAGATGCAGAAAACGGAAAGGAAAAAGCAATAATAATGTATGTCAAAGGTAATAATAATGAAAAAGTAAAGAAAATGCATGTGATAAAACTTAAATGATAAATTTATCAAGGAAATAGATTTATTAGGCCATAATCAAGCCTTTCATCGCTTGAAATATGAGTAGGCTTACAGAATCATATGTTATCGACTGTGTAGAAGTATATTATACTGTATAGCTTATAATAATCGCTCTTTGACTTGTCAATAACTACAATTGATTGGAATAATTGAAAACTTATTCAATCAATTATTTTTCCAGCTACTGATGAACTGTGACGATGCCATGTCGAAGTGCTGCATCATTCTCGTATCTTCACACTCCCATTTTGAAGCAATTGAGCATGATTGTAATGCGTTGAAACGCCCATAATTGCACACACAGAAAGCTATTATCATGACTCGAACCGCAAATTCTTGTGCGAAAAGTCTAAAAGAATGGAATGACAAGTAGACGACGGAAAGTCGCTGACAATCTTCTTTTGTTCAACGGCGAACGACAAGTAAAGATCCACTGCGACAAGTTATTTGTTGAACAGGAGCACTTGTCAGATTATCACTTGTCACTCCAAAGAATGAGGCGCCATGAGATCCGGGGCTATCTTCAAATTCAGAAACGTGACCTACCTGGTCATGATGTTGATGTGCCCCTTTTTTTGATTTTTGTTAGCCTTTCTGGACTGTTCACATCTTTCTTGTAGATGCAGTTTTATTGATCTGTGTGCCTAATCTTTATTTTCTATGTGTAGCAGTGTACAAGTATCTCACCCGTTGACCAGCGTGAACGCCTATCAGTTCTTTTTAAGGACTAACATTAGTAACTATTGCAAATATATATATACATATATTCATTATTTTGTATATTCATCTTTTAAGTACTTTGAACCTGACTTTTTCCTTGGCTGTGCAAGAAAGATGGAAGGCACCAGATTTCAGCAGGAATTGTCATGGTAATTTTGTCAGCGACAATTGCGCAATCGCAGGGCGGGCGAACATCAAATATAAGGTGTCAAGATGAATTTTCCCGAAGTCAGTTGTGGAACGACAGGACACTTACAATTTGTTGGAAGGATACTCAAATTACAGCATGTCATTGAGTCAGTAGCAGTAAAAACTAAAAATTGCCTAATTACAAGTTCTTATAAATCAGCTTTGAATATATCTGATGATTATTGGATAATGTAATAGATACTAAATTGTAAATAATTCAAATTCATTTTCCATAATTAATAATTAATTACCGTAATTCCACTAATTACTGTTCAAAATTCCCTCCCTTGACAAACAGGAAAGCAGACAAATTTATCATCTAACAAATGCCTTTACTGAATTCAATACAATTTCATGAGTATGAATATGGCTGTTGAAAAATTACATCCTGTCTACAAATCATCAAATTCTGCTGCCCTATGTAGCGGTGGCGAAAGGTGGGGGCTTTAGGTGCTTAACCCCCCCCCCCCAGTTTTATAATGATGGGGCTAATCCTTAATTTGCCCCTCCAGTTATTTAATACCGAGAAAAGTTAAAACTGTCCATGATGTATAACAAATGTTGAGGTGAAGAAAATAATTTTGCGAAAGAGGTGATCGAGACTAAGTTTAAAATTTCCGCATTTAGAATAGCTTATTGCTCTTTGTGAAATATCGCAGGCTGGCTGTTACTCCAACTGACGAGTTCTGTCATTGAAATCCCATTGACGACTTCGTATTTTGAAATCGATATGTTTTTTCATTACACCTTTACCGCATAAAAATTTTTAATGAATCAAAGGGACTTCTTGCCATAGATATTAATGATATACCATTACTATTACTACAGCCAACCCTTACCTGAAAATGATATATTGGTTCATTGAAACTTCTATAAACCTTTAATTTATTTGAATTGTCATTTTATGCGATAACACTAGAAGTGTACATTAACTGATGCAGGGAATGTTCATATTGAAATGTTCGGAACAAAATACAAAACGAGATAGGTATAAACGAGTAGATTATAAACCATATATACTATTTCAATGTGAATGTAAAACAGACTCAATTCTCTCCCGATATGTTTAATGACAAGTAAAGTGAAGTCAATGACTTATGATTAAGTGTTCTGCCATTGACAAAAGTCCGGACCCGAAACGTCTGGCGATATTTTTTATTCTTTATTCAATTTACTTCATTTTACTTGTCATTAAACATGTCGGGAGAGAATTGAATCTGTTTTACTTTCGCATTGAGTTATGGTTCTCCCGCCCTCTGCCATATCATGCATCTATAGAATGAAGTATTTGTATATTATGTAACCGCAAATTCTTCTGCGAAAAGAAGTCTTAAAGAATGAAATTGCTCCAATTGCTGACGGGAAGAGAGACAAGTAGACGACGGAAAGTCGCTGACAATCTTCTTTTGTTCCTCTGTCGTTTACAAGTCGCAGAGAACAAGGGAGCGTCAGTCAACAGAAAAGGGCAAGTTGGTGAAGTAAGACAGATTCGTGAGAGATGCGGGAAGAGGTCATCCACTCTTCCGGCATGTAAACAGATTAAACACCATCAAAGCAATGACGGGAGATATTAAAAATCAGAGAAAAGTCAACACAACAGATGGAATTCGCTAATCTTGATGAGACTTGTTTGCAAAGTCGAGAAAACGGAGTGTGAGCAGGGAAGATGAGGAAGAGAAAGATCTCTCCACAGGAGACTGCTCATGACGATGAAATACAGAGTGTTTGACAGCTTATTGATGAACGATTAACATAGAAATGATATAAATGTGTCCACACCAACACCTGTATGTTACTAAGTAGCCAGTAACTGCAACTCGTCGGGGATTCGAATGCAAGTGGAGAGCTCCGACCCAAAATAGCGAATCCCACATCTTTAAAAAATGAATCCCCTGTTGATAGTTAATAAATAAAAACAGCCACGAAATTCATTATGATTTATTTGCACGAGGCTTTTCGTTCATTTATGTTTTTAAAAATTGTTATTTATGCTTTCTTTGAGTACTAGGTCGTATGGTTTATGTTTTACTGTATTGTTATGCTTTGATTTCTATTATGTTCATGTATAAGGATATCTTTATATTTTCCTAAGTATCTGTTATGAGTGATTCAAATTTTATATCTAAGTTTGCATCTAAGATTTGTTTCTGTCCAAAGTTAGCACCCGTTGAAAATCCCACATCAGCGAATTATAAGAATAATAATAGGCATTTATTGAAGTATAGACAACTGTGGCTGATGATAATGCATACAAGAAGACAAAGGCATGTAAAAAGACATTAGTTATGTTAAGTCATACATCCACGTCTTTATCATTAGATTCCTCAAATTATGAGGCAGAAATATCACGAGACAAGAAAAGTCGCACCACTATACGATCTCGAACTGTCTTTTATCTTCTATCTGGATTATCTCTTCTAGTGTTTTCAAAACCGGATACCGAAAAACCGGATACCGGATATTTTTTAGTATTCGAAAACCGGTTTTTAAGGATTCAGAAACCGGTTTTTGCAGACAGCTTTGTTCAATGCTCAGTCAATCAGAAACTTTACTGTAATACTTGCTTATCATTCGATCATTAAAACAGCAGTCTCTCACAGTAGTCTGAGTCAGTGCAGCATTACTATTCAGCGTCTTCCACGTGTATTTTGCTTATCTACTGACAGGAATCTTCCCAACTAGAGAGCGGTAGTATGACCTCGAACAATTCAACAATATACTTGGCCGTGAGCGTCCCTGACAGACTGACAGTGAAGTGAGGAGTGAGGACCAATCACACAGTCAATCTTCCTCATCTTAGTGAGGATGATGACGTCAACACAAGCGCATCGATAATGACGCTTTCAAAAAAAGCTTGCACCAACATTCTGACTAGTAGATCACGCACTCGTAGTTGAACCATGAGCAAACCTTCATCGAATCGCACCCGTAAGTCGACTGTGTGGAATCATTTTGATAAATTGTTGTCGTTGCAAGCACAATGTAATCGTTGTGGGAGCAACCTAAGCTTCCGCGGTGGTTCTACGAGTAGTCTTCATAATCACTTGCGTCAAGTTCATGGCATCACATCTTCTGTAAATCTGACCGAAACAGAAACTGAATCGTCGGATAGTGTTTCAGCCGTTGCCATCAAGAAACCTCGCTTACAACAATCATCGATATATAACTTCGTGAAAGAAGAAAATTCAATCGACGTTATCCTCGCGAAGCTTATTGCAATAGACGGTTTCTCCATGAATGCAGTTGTTCACTCGGAATTTATTCAGACTGCATTTCGCGAGCGTGGGTTGACTTTACCAAAACATCCATCCACGGTGACACGTATTTTGAACGATCATGCAGATAAACTTAAAGAACAGTTAGCTGAAGAATTCAGAGCAATGATAGAAAATAGTCGTCGATTTTCATTCATGCTCGATGAGTGGACTTCTTGTCGACAACGTCGCTACATGTCAGTCACGTGTAATGATGGCCAGAAGCTTCATCGCCTTGGAATGATTCCACTCACAATATCACAAGTTTTTTCAACGAAAAACTGAACGAGTTCGGCCTTTGTGTTGAGAATCATGCTGTTGCTGTTGTATCGGATGGTGCCAGTGCCATGAAGAAAATGGGAGCGGATATGCTTCCTTGTCATCATCAAGTATGTTTTGCCCATGGCATCCACCTTGCCGTTTGCAACATCCTCTATCGCGAAACTGTTGGAAACGAAGCCAGCTCAACAACTGAAGACGAGAATAGTGACTGTGACAGCGAAAGTGAATTTACCGATAACGACATTGATAACACGTCGGAACTAGTTCATCTAAACGAAACAGTTCTACCTGTTATTGTGAAGGTGCGACGCGTCTGTAGATACTTCAGGAAATCTCCATTGAAAAACGAAATTCTTCAAAAGTACGTTACACAAGAGTTTGGTAATGAACTTTCTCTTCTTATCGACGTTAAGACGCGTTGGAATAGCCTACTCGCGATGATAACAAGATTTGTGCAGCTAAAGAACTGTCTGATTAAATCATCTGTGGATCTTTCGGATTTCCCTGCATCGTTTACAGAAAATGATTGGAATCTTCTCCAAAGTCTGATCTCGTTACTTGAACCTGTGAAGATGGGTATCGAAGCTCTGGGAAGGCAAGACGCAACACTGCTCTCAGCCGAGGGTGTCAACAAATTCATGTTGAATCAGGTTCGCAATGGTACAGTGTCAGGTACATTAGCAACAGCACTATACCAGGAACTGGAGAAATATATCACCGAAAGACGAAACCATGAACTAACAAACCTTTTGAAGTATCTTACTCGTCCAGACTGCTCTCACCAACCGACCGATTTTGCTTTCGAATCAATGCCGAGTCGATCCAAAATAGAAAATTCTATAAAGAAGATATGGACCAGACTGTTTGCGAGTGACGAAGAAGTAGAACTCCAAATATCCGATAATAATGATTCCGACAAAAACAATTCTGACAACAAAGGACAGACACCTCAATTGCATGATGTGCTAAGCCGTTCAATTATGGAGGCAACATCATCGTCGACACCAATCTGTTCTACTTCACTGAGTCTACTAAGAAAAGAAATGAATCTATTCGAAGCGACAAAGAAACTTCCGAAAGCTTGCGTTTGGTAAAAGACGCTCTGGAGACCGTGTCTCCCACAACAGTGGAGGTGGAGCGATCCTTTTCAACGAGCGGAAATTTCGTATCAAAAATACGAAATCGTCTTGGTGACAAAACTATTGACACCTTACAGTTTCTTAAGGGATGCTACTCTGACTAATCCAATAGTGAAAATATTGTTAGCAGTACTTATTGTTATAAATTGTTCTAATCTCATTGTTAAATTGTTTTTTTCAAAGACCATCTCTCGTTATGAAATTTCATCACTCACCATCTCGTTTTTGCATGATGCCGTCCGATATATAAATACGCGTATACTCCGTATATATATTATATATATATTATATATATATATATATATATACTGTATATAAGGCCTATGCAGTTAGAATCTAATAACGTACTAGGCTACTATTTAATACGAAATATAGTAATCCTTTCTAATCCATTAGTAAAACAGTTAAGTAGGCTTAGAAGTAAACCGATCCTGACTAATAATTCACTTATTGGCGAATTTAAATAAACAGACTATACTTGTAGGCCCTATGTAGCTCTGATACCTAAAACATTTTCTATGAGCTAATCATACCAAAACTAAAGTATCCGTGGTAGGCCTACTTCTAAAGATGTATTTGCCTAATTAACCGCAAGGCTACAATAGAATAGACGCTTCTATTATAGCATATCTCGTTGAATGTAGGCCTTAATTCGTATGCTTTCTAACTTCGAAATTAGAAATTAAGTTATCGAACCCACTAATACGAATCCTACGTTTCCTAGCTACGAATTTCTTACGCTTTCATCGCTCGTAGGACAGCCTATCACAGGATGAAAGATAAGTTTTCAAGACTGGCCTTTCAGTATCATATCAAAACATCTCTCATCAAGTACCCTATCATTCATGATATAGGTTCTTTAACTTCTTTCTAGAAAAACGTAGGTCTCGATCCAGTGGGAACTTTTGATCCCAGGTCCATTTTACAGGTAAAAATGACATGCTTATTAATAGAAGTAAATGCTAAGGACTCTAAATTAATCCATCATTATCTTTTGTAACTGGTATTATGATTACATCAATTCAGGGATTATTCATTACTGAATTTACAAACTCTGAAGCACAATACTCAGCACAAACTCAGCAGCCCTCATTTGTAGGTTATAGCTTAGTGCTAGGTCCTACTATATATGCCTACCGTACATATTATGAGCGCATCTTATAGGTAGAGCACATTTAACTGAAAACCGGTTTTAAAACCGGTTTCCGGATAGTTAGAATAAAAAATCCGAAAAACCGGTTTTTTTTAGAAACACTAATCTCTTCTGAATATATGATAGCCATTGTTGACGTTGAAAGTCCAAAGTTAATAGTGTAAATCGGAATTAATTGTATTGCTTTCTCATTTTCTTCTTGAGTCTATTTCATACATTTTTTGATGACTGAGTTTCTTCCTTTCTGAATGACTTGAATGGCTGGTGCTTTGACAATGACGCTGTACATTTTTGATCTTAAGAATAAAAATCTGTCGTCTAATTGATCTTTCTAATCCAAAACATCCAAGATATCAAACAAATTTCACGCAGCATTTCTGGGTGTATGTTTTCCGTGACTCGGATCATATCCATGCTCAGATAGACAGAGACTCATAGCTTTGCAAGATGGTGAAACAGCTTACGAGCTACATGCACAGATTGCAGAGCTATCCAACCTTCTACCGTGAGGGCAGCCGATCGAAATGAATTCTTAGACTTATAAGTTACTGACGCAACAAGTGCAAAATATTCATCTTTATTGCATTTTTCAAAATCAACATGTCTATGCACGAGCCCAAAGGAGGAGGACGTCGTTGTTTATCGAGAAAAATGCAATTCAGATGGATGTCTTAGCACGAGTTGCGTAAGCAACTTTATACTTCACAGAATCGTCAGAATCTATGACCATCAGAATTTTATAGCTGTCAAAGATCCACCTCTACTTGTTATGTATTAGATAATGCATAGATTTGAGGTCATTATTTGCTATAATTACCGAGAGCCGAAGGTGTCGCTGATGAGCTACACTTCTAAAGCAAAGATCTTGGTATCTATGGCTTGATTCATTGATATGATCATGGATATCTATATACATGTAGATATCCATGATATGATCTGTTTTAAATATAATTTACTTGGTTAATCGCGATGTCTATATTCAACACTAGCAATGCTCGCTTCGCTCGCATAGACATCGTATTAGCATTGCTGTAATGTTAACTGATATTTGTATACTAATATATATTATTTGAATACTTTTGTAAGTTATAATATTTTGTATAGAACTTTTTTTCTCACTCCTTTGACCTCCTTTGAACTCTTCTCCTCAACATGTTTAATCACTGCTAACACGCTCTTTTACACTATCTTTTATTATCCATATCACATTTTTCACGTCTTCCGGTGAGGAGAAACGTATGGAATAGCTAACTACGAAAGTGTCTCATTATCTGTACAAATTCTTAATGAATCGATTGCAATTTTACCACAGAAGGAATTTCAAAAAAAGAGTATTCGCTTCCGAACTCACAAACATTAAACTTCTATTAACTTTCAAAATTCCGATATCTCGACTGATTGACAACTTTCTCTCTCTCAATAACCAAAACAACATTTTTATTCTTTCGATTTTACATTTTTCTTGTTACAACGCGGATGTTTGCGCATGCCTCTTTTACCGAGATTAAAATTGTATAGCTTTTCGGTTCTGAGGAAATTGCCTCACTCAGCGAAGGCAAACAGGTTGATAGACACCAGGTGCAGCAAGAGAGAAAGACAGAGGAGACATGACAACCTCAATCGTGATGTATCCCGATAGATAGCGAAAATTACAGCATCAGAAACTGTTTTCTGCGGAGAGAATGACAAAGTCCCGGAACTGAGGAGATTGGAGACGTCATGTATTTGATAGAGAAGATTTGATATTTTCATACTCATTAGAACTCGTCTCCTCAAACGATTCGATGTCTATGAATTAATGATTGAAGCAATTTTGGTTTGGAAAAAACATTTGAAATGAGCAGAGAAGAAACCTGTTGAAGGAAATCGGAAGGAAGACTGCACTTTTGGAACAAGTTTAAGGAAAGTTTAAGGTCGTCACTTTGAATTGAGTTGAGCCTCAAACTCAATGACATGCAATATTATGAACATTGTCAATGGGCATTTTCCCTTGATCTTTTGAAACCGGTTACATAGTTTGAAGGAGAATTTAAGTTACTTGGAGAAAGATGCTGGACACAACCTCACAAAAACAAAACGACACAAATCACTTCAAAGGTTCTTATGCTCTTCCAAAACATTCAATCAGTTTCAATGGTCAAAGGGGAATGGAATTCTGTTATTTGAAATCATCTTTCGGATAACGTCAACAATAGAATAAGAAAAATTAGTCAGAGTCAGAGTCTATCAGAGTCTAGTCAGAGTGACAACAAGACACAACCAGAGGCATTAAGCAAAAAAATGAATTAGAAAGCGGACAATGTCAAAAATGTGGACTGACTATGAAATTGAGTCCATTAGAAGCAAAGCTGTAAAGAAGCGCAGTAAGAAAGTTATACATCAGAATATCTGAGCATCTCAAGCAGAAACAGTCATTATTTGACATATTCAGGCATCTAAAATCATGCAGCTCAAATGCATCAATCACATAATTAGATTATTTAGCGTATCACTTTGCTAGAAGTGATACACATCAGTGATATCACTTTACTAAGTGGACAAAAAGAAATTTTAATACCTTGCAGAGATAGGAAAAATAGTTGTGCGTCGCTTGCGGATTGCTGTGAATTTCTTCAAAATGCTCCAATCGCCACGACTCCTTCAGATTCAAAGAATTCAGATCATTGCAGATACATTTTCTCCATAATGTTGGGTCCTCCGATCATTATTAAAAAAGATAGCAGGCGCATGAAAAAACATTCACCAACTTCTCTGTAGAACTTGACATCGACTTTGTCTCTTTGCTGTGTGATCCGGTTGAAAGCAGTCACTGCACAGAATTAGACAGGTCGTCTCTTCTTCTGTTTGACTAGAAGGGAAGCATTGGAACATGTAACGTAAATGAAATGGCACAATCTCCTGACTAAATACCATAGCAATCGAACAATGAGCAGCCAGTTCAACATTAAACACGCCAAATTGTGCGAAGTTTCAGTGACTGTTATCAACCGGATCACACAGCCGAGAGACACAGACGATGTCAAGTTCTACAGAGAAGTTTGTGAACGTTTTTTCGTGCGCCTGCTAACTTTTTTTAAAATGATCGGAGGACACAACATTATCGAGTAAACTTTTGCACAATGATCTGAATTCTTCGTATCTGAAGGGGTCGTGGCGATCGGAGCATTTAAAGGAATTCAGAACAATCCGAAAGCGACGCACTACTATTTTTCCTATCTCTGTAAGGTATTAAAAATTTCTTTTTGCCCACTTATTAAGTTCCTGCATGTGCCATCTGTTTCAATCAGTTTGCACTTCTATCAAAGTGATACGATTAAACAATCTAATTCTGTGAGTCACTGAAACCTCGCACAATTTGGCGTGTTTAATGTTGAACTGGCTGCTCATTGTTCGATTGCTATGGTATTATGTCAGCAGATTGTGCCATTTCATTAACGCTACATGTTGCGGTACTTCCTTTCTACTCAAAGCAAAGAAGGGACGACCTGTCTAATTCCGTGATATCAATAGAGATGATCGACAATGACTCCGATATCATTAACCTGCATTGTCGAAAAGCGATGGCATTAAGATGTCTATGACCAAGGAAAGATAAATTCAGTAATTATACAAACTTCAGAGGTGTGCACCGCATCGGAGTTAGAGTTTGAATCCGATCCGACGGCTCGAAAGCAAAATCCGAAGAGAAGACAGATGAATTCGAGCGAATATTATGTTTTCAACATATTTTGAAAGTCCGAACCCGATCCTATCCGACATTTTGATGATGACTACCACAAACGAAAATGACCAAAAATGACCAAAAAATATGACCAAAAATATTTTCTGATATATTGTTTCGTCAATTACAATAATTTTGCCGTTGTTTATGTATTTCTAAAGACTATAATTACTAAAGACATCAAATACCTAATAATTAGATGATTATTCTTGCATTAATCAAACAGAATAAATTGGTGGTATAAAAAGTACAACGAAACGACTAAGGGTATTTTTTGTACAGAAAATAGCTTTACTTATGGAATACAACACGTTCTAACGTTGAAATGATCACTCATATAAGTAACCGAAGTCACTTATGATGACATTATTATACTGAAATAGAAGTCATCAAGGAATTAAATCGCCAAAAATGATAAAGCTACTTCATTTTCATCATACTTTTTTTCTACAAAATCTTGGATTTGAACACTACGTTCAATGAAAGATTCAAAATGCAAAAGTTATTTTATGAAATCATTTCACCTCAGTCGAACCTGTACGCTGAAAACTGTAGGCATTTATTTGCTCACTTCAACTGAAGAAATGAAAGCTCTAATAGGAGTGCGTATAGGGCTCTAACAAATTACATGAATCGCGAGATGCAGGAAACAAGATGAGAAAAGTTTCCCGGACAGTAAAATGAAGACGATTTGAGGCTTTGAAATCATAGTAGAAAATATTTTGAAGTCATCAAAATAGTAGGCCCAATAAAGCATACTGCAGAGAAATCGATGTACGTAATTCCATGTTCAGATCTGGATGCGATGTTCGTATTCTTATGTCACTTTTTGCCGACACGTAGCACTTGATCATGAAGAAGTTCGTGCAGAGAAATGTAGTATCTTGACATTTTTTTGTTTCTCATTGTCCACTAACAACTTGCACGGAAGCCTGTCTTAGAGAGAAGGACGCGATACATGCGCACACACGACTAGAGTCTAGGATTCATTAATTATTCAACAACTATTACATCAAATATCGAGGCCATCTGCGAAGTGTCCAATCTCCACTTATCGTATTCTTCAGCCCTGATTGATTACTGCCAATTAATTGATTATTTAATTTCAATTTCAAAAAAATTAATTGATTGTCCTGCAATTTCAATTAATTGATCGCAAAGAGCAATTAAATTGCAATCGTTTTGATAATCCCTGCCCTGAATACGTGGTCCAGATTGCAATTAAACATCTAAAAGAAAAACCAAGCAAAAATGTCCTTTTGAAGTGACAGTCATATTTTGCCCTGCATTATTTAGGCCTGCCAAATGTTGTGGTAACAAAATTAGACAAGCCGTGTCTTCTTCTGTTTGACTAGAAAGGAAGCATTGGAACATGTAACGTAAATGAAATGGCACAATCTGCTGACATAATACCATAGCAATCGAACAATGGGTAGACAGTTCAACATTAAACACGCCAAATTGTGCGAAGATTGAGTGATTGTCGAGAAAACTTTTGCGTAATGATCTGAATTCTTCGAATCTGAAGGAATCGAGGCGATCGGAGCATTTTGAAGGAATTCAGAGCAATCCGCAAGCGGCGCACGACTATTTTTCCTCTCAGTATTCAAAATTTCTTTTGCCCACTAAGTAAGTTCCTGCATGTGACATCGCTTTGAATCAGTTTGCACTTCTATCAAAGTGATAAGCTTAAACAATCTACATCTAATTCTGTGGCTGCAATTATCAAAAAAATCTCTGGTCTGATTATATTTGCTGGACAGCGGACAAACGTTCCCACAACGGACCGAAAGTTCGCGGTGAATTAACGATGACAACGAATATTTTGAATTTCTATTATCGCATGAAACTATCATCTTCACAGCAATTTCTCTGAAAAGACAAAGTGACACACACTCCTGTCCAGAGGGCATCAAAAATAATTGCATTGCAATTAATTGGTCGCAATTTATTGATTGATGATAGAAGATAATTGTAATTAATTGGTTGGTGTCAACTGATCATTGCAATTAACTGATTGGTGTGACCTATTGATTGCAATTAATTGATAAAATAATTAATATTAGAAAATACAAAACAATTCAAGTCAATAGATTCGTCAGTTTACTCACTCAAATATCTCAAAATTCTCAACCGTGGAATCGGATGCCTATGAACGCATTAGAATGCTATGAAAGATCAATTTAATACAAAATTTCCTAATACGACCGATCATTGTTTAAGTCAATATTAATAAAAGCATAATTTGGTTGACATCTTTTACACGTACGTATTTATTTACACGTTGTATAGGCATAAGTATAATCTAACATTTATTACCTTAATGACTCTGGATCTTTGTTACGGTGCGGTAGGCAATTATATTCACCTTACAACGTGCAGTGTATTTTGAAATATTTCTTATTTATATGCACTACTTATATAATTTTCAATTGGCCTAAAAACTGTTGTAGTAAGTATAGCGTTGTGTATATGTACGTTATTTAAGCATTTAAAGAACGTTGCACTCAGCGATATTCCTTGATGTCTAATGCCTGTGCATGTTGGTACACTCCCTATCAATTTCCATGTTTATTAAGCCATGATATTAACATATACAGTACCAACGCACTGAACTGTAATAATGAAAGTCTAATATGAAAATAACCAATGAAAAAGCAACTATTAACGTAGCATATGTAGGTTCTAATGATGAATAATTACAATTACAATTAATGGATTGATGTCAGCCAATAATTGCAATAAATTGATTGTTTTTACCGAATAATTGCAATTAATTGATTTTTTTTGCCTAATAATTATAATTAATGGATGATGTCAGCCAATAATTGCAATAAATTGTTTGTTTTACCCGAATAATTGCAATTAATGATTGTTTTTACCAAATAATTGCAATTAATTGATTGCTTTTGCCGAATAATTGCAATTAATTGATTGTTTTTACCGAATAATTGCAATTAATTGATTTTTACGGAATAATTGCAATTAATTGATTGCTTTTGCCGAATAATTGCAATTAATTGATTGTTTTTAGCGAATAATTGCAATTAATTGATTGTTTTTACCGAATAATTGCAATTAATTGATTTTTACGGAATAATTGCAATTAATTGATTGATTTTGCCGAATAATTGCAATTAATTGATTGTTTTTACCAAATAATTGCAATTAATTGATTGCTTTTGCCGAATAATTGCAATGAATTGATTGCTTTTGCCGAAAAATTGCAATTAATGATTGTTTTTACCAAATAATTGCAATTAATTGATTGCTTTTGCCGAATAATTGCAATTAATTGATTGATTTTACCGAATAATTGCAATTAATTGATTTTTTACGGAATAATTGCAATTAATTGATTGCTTTTATCGAATAATTGCAATTAATTGATTTTTTACGGAATAATTGCAATTAATTGATTGCTTTTGCCGAATAATTGCAATTAATTGATTGTTTTTACCGGATAATTGCAATTTATTGATTGTTTTTACCGGATAATTGCAATTTATTGATTGCTATCTGATGCAATTGAAATTAATTGAATGCTCGGCATCTCAATTGTCCTGTCCCTCTTTTTTTCAGGAGGAGCAGCTGCCCTCTCTCGCCTTCCTCTCTCTCTCTCTCTCTTTCTCTCATCGATCTCCGACAACCGCCGACTAGATGGATTCCAGCTTTCCTCTGCACTTTCTTCATAGTTTACATGAAAAGTTAAACACAGTATTTGTTCTCAATTAGCAAAACACACATGTTTTATCATCCAACAAGCTTCGCGTCCGCCACACATCTGGATGACTTTCTACACCCAGCTGAGCAGTGGAATTTCATTCCTGGAAGTTTCTTTTCTCTCCCCTTCACACTGGCTGAGACAACAGCCAATAAGAATCGTCCTCACTGGCTCACCATTTTCATCTGCTTTCAGCAAACCGTGACAATAGGCTTGAATGACAGCACACGAATCTTGCTTTCATTAAAGGCGTTAAAACACTTATGGCTCTGTAAAAACCGGCAGGATGCGCCAACTGATAATTTTGATCGTTTTGAAGGGCAGAGCGGTCAATTCTCGACTCTGTTAAGCCTCAAACATCGCTGTGTTAACATTCTTACACAATTAGTGTTTGATCTTTTGTCTCTACCACGGCCATGAGTCCCTCGTACGTCCGTCCGTCAACAGATAAGCTTCATTCGACCCACCGTCATTTCGTCTGTCGTCTCAACATGTCCGCGTTCTGCTTCTTCGTTGGATTATTCCTTATATCAGGTCAGTTTTGTGCTAGATTTGAAGGGAACGGCTAATGTTTAAGGCCTGGGTTTGCAGGGAAGAGAGCTTCAGATCCTCTGGGTGATAAGAGGCGGTCACAGATGAACGAATAAATCCGTACAGCAGTGTAGCAACTGTCTCGAAAAAAATCTTTGGTACTTCTATTCTTCCCCCCCCCACATTTTTCAAGTTTTCCAAAATCATCAAATTTCGCCACAGTTGGTTACATTGGGTTTAGAATAGACTTGATCTTTCCCTGAGTGACGCTACAACACCACTGAGAAGTCTTACTTGAACCTTAGGATGAAGGATTTGTCCCTTGGATACTCAGTTAGAATACAAGGTACAGCTGTGATCATGAACTTCGTGTGATTGTTGTCTGCAGACAAATGACGAGCAGTTGTCCAATTCTGAGGCTGTAAATGTTCTACAAGTCAGGTAAGAGGAATTTTGCACACTCAACGCTATGCCTAGTCAGTGAGAACAGGTAGGACCAAAAGAAGATCGTTAACGATGCAACACTTCCGGGTGTCAACAACAAATGTGGGGGGGGAAAGAATAGAAGTACCAAATCTTTTCCCATAGACGCTTTATCTTATTTATTCGACGGAGATGTCCATGACTGAAAATGGCGTTCTAACTCGTGTCGGGCCTCCCCTAATTAGTCAGATTTCATTATTAGGACTGAATTCTCAATTTTTGTGGTTATACATGTAATTATGCGCCATAGTCTTCGGATGATAGGAATATTGACAATTACAATTCACTATCCAAAGCCGCAGATTTCTATGACATTTATGAAGTTTCACATGCCGAAAATTTGCATTGGCATGGCAACACTTGTAGAACATGTTGTATCTCGTAACTCAGTGAGAATGGAGCTGAATCATAAGTCTGTCTTAATCATGCACTAAACCATGGAACTATAATAATACTTCACATTCTAAAGCACAAAACCTTAAATATCCACAGAAAATAGCAGGAAGCTACACAATACTTAACAAAGCAAAAATGACATTGACAACATGCATTGTGATGTTTATAGCCTCGATATTTCGTAACATGTGTCTTCATAGATAACTGAAAGACCTACATAGCTTGTATTTTTATTCAGGTACAAAATCAGCGATATTAGTAGATATCTTTAAAGGAACACCATAACATTTTCTGCACATATATCATGTTTCTGACGAAGGCATTGATATCCACACCAATATCAGGAAACTGCAAGATTTCTTACACAGTAGGAAAAAGATCCCGACGACATAGATGGAACTTGGTTGATAATTTGAAAAATTTTGGAAAATTTAGCATGCCATGACGTTTGACATGGGACCTCAAAGGATTTGAGAATTTCACATCTATGCCTTCTTCAAGGATGATTCGATGTTGCTATTACTTTCGCTGATCTTTTGGGGATGGGTGTACCTTGGACATTCTGACAATGGCAACTTGTTAACTCAGATTGCGCAATCTAATGTCATGAAAAATGACCTGAAAACTCGTCAGCACCAATCCTACGAAGTTCATCATGGCAATTACGCGTGAAATTTGATAAGGATCTTCTTTCTGACTCGAAATTTCAGGAATCTATTTAGGGGCGTTAGTGACTAGGACTATATCTTCCCAACACAACTTTAAACCTTCAGATTCATGTTCTAATTCCGAAGTTGCGAAGTTAAAAACGCGAATTACATTAGAAATTACCAGAAGTTATTAGTGTGTTAATCCATGGACAGCTAGAAATCTAAGGATTGATCGTAAATATCCAGGCAACACCACTAGAGGTCTACTATGCCAAAAATCAAGTAATTCAAAAACAATTCTATGATGGCAGACCCATCATAACAGCTCACTGCTACGCACTTGTTATCAATTTCTGCGATGTTCTACTGATAGTGTATGTTATGTTATCAAGGCAATGTTTCTGATATATCAAAAATTTCACAGCAAAATTTGTCAATGGATTTACATGGCTTCATTATCATAGCTTTTGACATTGCATAGCCATAGAAATAAACGATACCATAGAAAGTCTACTTATATGATTATGGATTACACATGGATTATAGCAGTCTTTGCTTTGACATTTTACAACTTAAAAGAAGCCTATGTGTTAGATGAAATCATAATCGCTAAATAATTTATAGGAAGCTATGTAAAATTATCACTGCCGGATCATACACCTCCAGTGGTATTGGAAATTTGATAAATTGCCTTAGCAATCAGTCCAGGTGATAGTACTCTAGCTGTACCTGGTTAATCTGAACTTTGCTTTTTCTCATTTTTTTATCTTAGTCGTGGTTTGCTATTACCCGATCCCGATGTCTATGGATGCGCAAAATCTGTGTTAATCGGTTATCCGTTTATCGATAGTTACGGTTCAAGTCGCATTTAATCTGTAGACTGAAATCGTATATTGTCAGCCTATTGCTCCAGTTTTCATCATCAGATTACTGGATTGTGCTCGTAAATCATTCAAATCGAAGGTAGACTTTAAACAAGCTTAATGATTAAAAGCAACACAGGTTCTTTGTAAAAAAACACCTTTCCGCCAAGCCCCTTGACGGATCAGCTTCACTTCGCTTTTTACTTTACCAATA
This sequence comes from Prostheceraeus crozeri, assembly GCA_907163375.1. NCBI lineage: Eukaryota > Metazoa > Platyhelminthes > Polycladida > Euryleptidae > Prostheceraeus > Prostheceraeus crozeri. The sequence continues at coordinate 190,853 of CAJQUW010006627.1, read as the reverse complement.
TAGATATTTCTCAATACATTAGAGCAGTGAGATCTGCCATTGTCCTGTAATTTCCTGTTATTTATGAACATATGAAGGGCACATCAAAAAAGTTTTGCACAAAATTATTATATTTCCTGTGCGAACGTATTAATGCTCAATTATAAAGCCAGTTTCATATTTTCTGCGACTGTGATGTGCAAGCAATGTCCAATGAATTGTGTAGGCTACATATTACACATTCATCTTCCAAATTAGGTAGCAAATCGGAGATCTCATTTTGCAGGCGTTCTTCCTAGGAACAAGCCTCGTATCAATGTATCTATGGAACACTTTCTGTTTGGCCCGCCATCTGAGAGACTACTCTATAGTACATAGTAATCGCGATATGCATTGCAGTGAGCATTAACATGGATAACTAAGTGAACATCTCCAGCATAGAAGTCGCTGTTTCATTGACACTGCCACATTCCACAGATATATCGAGCAGGCCTTCTTTCGAATGCATATTCAGCTAAAAGTATCCAATAATTCTAGACAATGTGACTGACCTACAGTTAATATGCTAACAAGATTAACATTGAAGATATATTTTTACTGAAGATGCAATGTGAATATAACACAAACTTCACAGGAATCTGATCACGAAGTGACGCTGTATTGTTACATGAAAGTGCATCTTAGGGTTGATTTGGAAGACGATCGCATGGTCCACTGACTTCACAGAAACGTTCATATTGTCAAGTCAGATACAGACGTCATTCATGTTTATCAGCAGTTGCTAGCTGAATGCACAAAGAGATATGCGGCAGAGATATCCCATATTATGGCCAAATGAACATTTTGAACAATAAAATGCGAAATTAAACTATTATGACTTTTTGACTGAAGTGGACTGCATTAGTAGGAAGCCGTTACTTAGCCTATATTTATCTTCATCGTACATCAATAGCTAAATATGTCTGAATACATTGGCAGTTATAGTGGCAGACATTTTTACTTCTCTGTGGTTATAAAAATAGATTCAATGAAAATTAAAATGAACGGATTGGTAGCAAACTATAATTCGCACAACATAGCGGCTTCGGATATTGCCCTGGCCTGTCATATATAAAGAGAATTACAATCGATTTAGTCGATAAAAAACACCAACAGCCTTGATTCCCCGACCGCACTCACCTGACCTAGGAATCGAGACGAAGTCCGCAGTGGAGACGAGCTCGCACCTTCTTCACTAGGCCACGCTGACCGCACTCACCTGACCTAGGAATCGAGACGAAGTCCGCAGTGGAGACGAGCTCGCACCTTCTTCACTAGGCCACGCTGACCGCACTCACTTGACCCAGGAATCGAGACGAAGTCCGCAGTGGAGACGAGCTCGCACCTTCTTCATTAAGCCACGCTGACCGCACTCACCTGATCTAGGAATCGAGACGAAGTCCGCAGTGGAGACAAGGTCGCACCTTCTTCACTAGGCCACGCCGACCGCACTCACCTGACCTAGGAATCGAGACGAAGTCCGCAGTGGAGACAAGGTCGCACCTTCTTCACTAGGCCACGCTGACCGCACTCACCTGACCTAGGAATCGAGACGAAGTCCGCGGTGGAGACGAGCTCGCACCTTCTTCACTAGGCCTTGATTCCCCGACCGCACTCACCTGACCCAGGAATCGAGACGAAGTCCGCAGTGGAGACAAGGTCGCACCTTCTTCACTAGGCCACGCTGACCGCACTCACCTGACCCAGGAATCGAATCGAAGTTCGCGATGGAGACGACCTCGCACCTTCTTCACTAGTCCACGCTGACAGCACTCACCTGACCTAGGAATCGAGACGAAGTCCGCGGTGGAGACGAGCTCGCACCTTCTTCACTAGGCCTTGATTCCCCGACCGCACTCGCCTGACCCAGGAATCGAATCGAAGTTCGCGATGGAGACGACCTCGCACCTTCTTCACTAGGCCACGCTGACCGCACTCACCTGACCCAGGAATCGAGACGAAGTCCGCAGTGGAGACAAGGTCGCACCTTCTTCACTAGGCCACGCTGACCGCACTCTCCTGACCTAGGAATCGAGACGAAGTCCGCAGTGGAGACGAGCTCGCACCTTCCTCACTATGCCACGCTGACCGCACTCACCTGACCTAGGAATCGAGACGAAGTCCGCAGTGGAGACGAGCTCGCACCTTCCTCACTAGGCCACGCCGACCGCACTCACCTGACCTAGGAATCGAGACGAAGTCCGCAGTGGAGACGAGCTCGCACCTTCTTCACTAGGCCACGCTGACCGCACTCACTTGACCTAGGAATCGAGACGAAGTCCGCAGTGGAGACGAGCTCGCACCTTCTTCATTAAGCCACGCTGACCGCACTCACCTGATCTAGGAATCGAGACGAAGTCCGCAGTGGAGACAAGGTCGCACCTTCTTCACTAGGCCACGCCGACCGCACTCACCTGACCTAGGAATCGAGACGAAGTCCGCAGTGGAGACGAGCTCGCACCTTCTTCACTATGCCACGCTGACCGCACTCACCTGACCTAGGAATCGAGACGAAGTCCGCAGTGGAGACGAGCTCGCACCTTCTTCACTAGGCCACGCCGACCGCACTCACCTGACCTAGGAATCGAGACGAAGTCCGCAGTGGAGACGAGCTCGCACCTTCTTCACTAGGCCACGCCGACCGCACTCACCTGACCTAGGAATCGAGACGAAGTCCGCAGTGGAGACGAGCTCGCACCTTCTTCACTAGGCCACGCCGACCGCACTCACCTGACCTAGGAATCGAACCGAAGTCCGCGGTGGAGACCAGCTCGCCCCTTCTTCACTAGGCCACGCTGACCGCACTCTCCTGACCTAGGAATCGAGACGAAGTCCGCAGTGGAGACGAGCTCGCACCTTCTTCACAAGGCCACGCTGACCGCACTCGCCTGACCCAGGAATCGAGACGAAGTCCGCAGTGGAGACGAGCTCGCACCTTCTTCACAAGGCCACGCCGACCGCACTCGCCTGACCCAGGAATCGAGACGAAGTCCGCAGTGGAGACGAGCTCGCACCTTCTTCATTAGGCCACGCTGACCGCACTCGCCTGACCCAGGACCGAAGTCCGTGGTGGAGACGAGGTGTTTCTTATTGACATAATCGCTTTCATTGTCTTTAGATATTCAAAGCACTACCACAGACCTTTGTCGTTTCCTCTCTCATCTGTTGACTGGTGAGACAGAAAAATGTGTCAGAAATCTTCGAAACGAAATTCGACTTGTCCACAGACCGTCTGCTATCTCAACAAATTAAAGTCAACACATTCTAGAAAGATGCATTTCATTATCAAACACTTCTTAACTTTCTTGAATGGGCTTAGAAATGTGTCAATAACCTTTTTACGGTAAACCACTCTCCGTCAAAATGGACATTCGGTTGAAGTAGCTCTGCAGTAAAAAAGCACGCACCTAAGCAATTATTTAGGGGCTTTGTAGTCAAAATTGGTGAAACTTAAAACAATCAAAAAGCTGCTCAAATTATTGCGAAGATTTGTGAGTTCGGTTAAATGAATACTACCAACCGAAAGTTCACACAATGCAGCCTATATACTGTAAGACCTACCATAAAGCAATACCTTAGAAGTTGAAGAGGACATATTTTTATAAGTTGCTTTATGAACAGAAGAAGTTATGAAGAACATACTTTTCCATAATGCGTAAAGTTTCTTTGTTCATTGAGTTTATTAATTGAGACAAAAAGCCTTGACGCATGATATATTGTTGATATTGTAATTATTGAAAATACTTCCTTATTTGAGACTTCAATCAACAACTATTTTGTCGCACGTGCATATATTCGAAGCATTAATATCATTCCGCGACTCTTCTCGTTGATTTTCATTCAAAATTCAACAAATGATAATTTCCAGCTAATCTGTGGTTTGTTAGCCTCAGAAACTTTGATGAATAACAAACTTCGTATTTCTATCACCCATCAGCTCCCTCGAATTGAAAACCTTGTCTCATACATGTGAACTGTCCCTGCGTAGAAGGCAGGCACTCACGTCTTGCGTTGAACCGAACTTTTTTTGCAAAATAATTAAATGCCATAATACTCGGAGAAATATTAAGCAAAGACAAATACAACAGTTCTCGCAGTTCGATCACAAAGATCCGACAGTCTTTGATATTAATCAAATAGTTATGCAGTCGCATTCGCCGTCTGTGTGCAATGAAGTCGTGACTATGGAAAATTTGGTGGCGTCCTGATCGGGGATTAATTGAATTTTGGATATTGCCTCCTCCACACTTGCATGTCTCTCTCGTGTGTCGCAGAGCGAATTAGTGGAGAATGGTACTCGAGAACTTTGACGTGAGTTGAGAAATAATGTTCTCCTGACCTGGAGAAAGGGTTTTTATTCGAATTTTATTAAGCTGAAATTTATCAGTGGGCAATAATGTCGAGAATTTTTATGTTTCTACTCATCGGAATCATCTGAAATCATTGTTAATGGATTTGACTCGGAAAAGATCCTATATCTATGCAGTCTTCTTTGATGTTAAAATGAGTCTATATCTGTGCGTTCCTCTGTGACATTCGGAAGACATCCTACATCTATGCAGTCCTCTTTGATGTTAAAATGAGTCTATATCTGTGCGTTCCTCTGTGACATTCGGAAGACATCCTACATCTATGCAATCCTCTTTGATGTTAAAATGAGTCTATATCTGTGCGTTCCTCTGTGACATTCGGAAGACATCCTACATCTATGCAATCCTCTTTGATGTTAAAATGAGTCTATATCTGTGCGTTCCTCTGTGACATACGGAAGACATCCTACATCTATGCAGTCCTCTTTGATGTTAAAATGAGTCTATATCTGTGCGTTCCTGTTTGACATTCGGAAGACATCCTACATCTATGCAGTCCTCTTTGATGTTAAAATGATTCAATATCTGTGCATTCCTCTTTGACATACGGAAGAGATCCTAGATCTATGCAATCCTCTTTGATGTCTACAGCTGTATATCTATGTCTACGTCAAGCTACATTTATGCTCCGTGCTCTTGAGCTCTGCCGACGTTTTATTATCGCTCTCAGATTATTTGATTTTAAGATCAATAACAATCATTTCATCGCTGTTTGTATTGTCTGCATGCCTGTCTGCATTGTCTGATAAATTTAGTTCATAGCTATTTTTCTTCCTAAAGGAGCAGCGGAGAATTATCATGAGCAGTGTAGTCGCTCTAATCGGATCAACTTCAAATTTGAACTGAGAATACTGCAACACTTCAGCCAAAAACTAGCCTCAGTCCGACCCGAATAGTCCTAGAAGAACCCGAACCCAACCCTAACCAGAATCTCTGGATGATAATCAAACTTTACTCATTCATTAAAAATCTGGGCAACAAACTGAATTTAAAAAAATGAAAATGAATAACAAATAGTCTTCACGAGAAGTTATTATTATTAACGATGATAATTCAGCTATAGAACATACTCAAGGAATGGTGACCCGAACCCGATCTATTGTCTGCAACAAAGCTATTGACAAGCGTGTGAACTTTAGCTAACAACAGAATTAGTTAACATTCGCCATTTTTCTCCCTCATTGTGAAGCACTCCGCAGTAATGAAGAATTGCATGATCAGTATAATCGCTCTAATTTCTAAATCAGGATCATATCGACTTCAAATTTGAACTGAGAATACCACACTTTAGCGCATGGTCTATGGATATGGAATTGTCGTTTTAAACGGTACAATTATTGGCAGACAACAAAGGTCTGTAACAGTACATCGAATATCTAAAGAGAATGACAGCGATTAAGTCAATAATAGATACCAACACCCTTGACCCGGGAATCGAACCGAAGTCCGCGGTGGAGACGAACTCGCACCTTCCTCACTAGGCCACGCTGACGGTACCAAGGAATGTGAGTGAAGGCAGAAGTCATCTCTAATCGACAGCTCATTGTCCTATTTTTATAGACAGAATGCTACCAGCATTCATGTTGTTACGAGACAGCATATCAGCATGTCATGCGACTACGTCACAGTGTAGATCGACAACAAAGGTCTGTCGTAGTTCATTGAATGTCTTTGCTAATACCGTCAGCGTGGCCTTGTGAAGAAGGTGCGAGAGACCGCGGACTTCGGTTCGATTCTTGGGTAATGCGAGTGCGGTCGGGGAATCAAGGCTATTGGTGTCTTAAACTGACTTAACAGTTGTCATTCTCTTTAAATATTCAACTATTGACAGGCATGTGAAATTTAATTAACAACAAAACATTGATTTTTGCAAACTCGATGTTTTTCTCCTAGAAGTCTTCATTGTTTTCCGCTTCACTGAATTTCCTCATTCCCTTGATCGGCTTCGTGGTATCACACGTGGAGTATCCCATGTCATGGAATGAAGCTCACCTCGACGATGTCCACACAGTTTTTATCCTTGAATTGAGGTGACACCTTATCCCGCGCACGCATTGATAATTCGGCGTAGGAAATAAATTTCCATCTACACTGCTTTGCCAACTGGCCGTGTGTGTACAACTCACGCTACATTTCCGGGACTGAGTGGTGCGGTAAATGTGTTTGGTGTCTGGCTTTAGCGTCAATCATAATGGAAGGTTATTTGCGGCGTTTAGGGAGGTTTCCCAGCCTGTCGGCTTAGATCAACACAAGGTTGATTTGTGTGATATGGGAGCTGTGAAAGTTGAGTAGAAAACAATTGAGGAGGTTGCCATTTCGACCGGAATTGAGTTCTCATGACCTGCTCATGTATGGACATTCTAGAGGCTAACTCATGCGTACTTTAAGTTAGTTTGTGATGCACGGGACTGGATATGATCAGATTTCACGGGCTGTTCATCTGCGGCAGATTGACGGATTTCTTGGAAATGTGGATATCCCTGATGGCGACGGGATTTATCATAGAAGTTGAAAACCAATGTTTCAACGATTCCAAAGATATCTGTCACCTGTCTGTGACAGTTGTTGGATTTCTTGAGGATTAACATAGCAAAATCCAATTACTATGATAAAATTCCACTGTCACTCTATGTTGACGAATAACGATAGACATAGATATACTTGACATACATAGATATATCTAGTGTGCTGTCACACTTTCTCTGAAGATTGTTGATGAGTGATTTAAATTAGTTTGAAATTTGCGAAGATGAAATTTGTTCACGCGTTTGAAATTTGTTGAACATGGTCAAATACATTATTCTCCTTTTCTGTTCATTCCTGTTCCATCCAAGACAAGATATCATGATGGCAAGCTAGGTTGGTACAGTTGTAACTTTCACCAGCTTGTTGCAGTAATCTCTAGTGAGAGCGATGATTCCCCGCGAGGCGCGGAGACTCGAACCCCGGATCCTTTACCGACTGAACTATTTCATCCTACCACATTTGTTAAGGACCAGAAACCGCATATTTTCCGCATAAACCGCGGGACTTGATCCACACATCAACTCTCCAGCAACAAAGCTTGCATAGGCCGCAAAGTGAAGTCTCATAAATACATGAGAAGTCTAATTTCTGCATACATAGCCACATTGAGGATAGCTCACACTTTCTAATGAACTACCCCTCAGGTTCTCAATTCGTGCAGCAGTTAATGTCTCAACAGACAGGAAGACCAAAAGACGGCAAGAAATGTAGTCATTTGGGTCAACAACAGTCCACTCCGAATTAACAGGTTATTAATCGGCACATCAAACATCATGGCAGATAGGATGAAGTTTCTTAGTTGATCGTTTTGTGTCATGCCTTCATATCAAAATGTCTATTGTTAAGAAGTTTATAATAACATAGTGAAGGATCAACGAACCGTAAAATTTGAAAACCACCATGTAATAAAACGTTATTTGCGAAGGTCTCAGTTTGCTTCAAACTTGGATAGTACATCTTTGACCAATGTATTCAGTTCTGACATGTGTTTTACAGTTGATACTGCGCAGGATGACTGCGGAGTTCTTAGAGTACATTCGCTACAATTCCTACTATTCAAATCCTCAACAAGCAACACTGAAGCGGTATGCTGAGGAATTACAGAGTTGTGATAAATTGATGTTTAAAATGTCCAGCCCAGACACGCAGCCTGACATAAAATACTTCAACAAAACGCTACGAGGACAAAGTGACGCTACAAGATTTTTGACTGAGAATTCGGATACATCGCCCCACAACGTCACAAGTAGTCGAATGCTACAGGTAGTCGGAAAGCTGATGCATACTGCCGCTCCCATACTTGCATAGTTTGGCGATTTTTGCCACGAGAAACTTTGGGCTTGTCCACAAAAAAGGTACAGCAAAAACTCCCTAATGTTACGGTCGTCGATGCAATAAAGTTAAATTGGTAAATAGCTGATCTTCGGCGTCCAGCGCCTTCGGTGGTCGATCTCACAATAAATTGCGTTGCAAGAGACCGCAAAGTTTGTGCAGCTTTTGTTACGCTTTTTTGTGGAAAATCATCAATTACGTTGGGCTTGTTCCTCAATATTTTAGCCAATAAATCTTCAAGAAGACATTTGATTTGACTGTGACTACACGTGTGATGCACAATGTAGGCATTTTGTAGTGCTACGAAACACTTCTTAAGTTTTTCCTCCAGGATAACAAATGATATTTTCTACATTACTTAGAAATCATACACAAGTCATGCTAGGCTTTCAATCAGTCATTGATGATGATTGCGAGCGTTAACATAGCTATGGTTGAACATTAAAGCCACAATAGAGCCATGTATATTTCAATAGATATCAAGAGCAAAACACGGTGAACTGCGACAAGAAAATATCTATGATATCACCTCAACATTATTGTCAAACAAAAAGAAAATGAAGGAAAAATCATAGACATTTGTCAACAAAAAGGATGCAAGAAGGATTGAATGACAAATATCGCTGCTCAAAGATATCGAATGCATGTAAATTGCTATGTCATCGGGTACGGTTCATGGAACATGCTCTCCACATCGCCTGAAAGATACTCCCATTATGTACACGACTTGGATAGATGTCCTCGATCGACGCTGGCACATAAAAAAAGAAATTGAATCCACCGAAGGTCATTGCGGTTTCTCTAGAGGGAGTGAGATCAACTGTAATGATCTCATTTGTCAATCATATGACAAGGAAAAATCCTCCGAAGAATGATGATGATCATGTACGCAAATGAGTGGACAGATATCTGATATCGTTGATTATTTATGACTCGGAAATAAAGAAATGTACCGACAGGCAGACTACAGGATAATGAAGAGTTGATGGAATGTCTCTTGTTGTAGCCGGTATGAATGATAATTGAGAGAAATTGACTTCTATTTGTCTTAACAGAATCTAAGCGGTCAGAGTTTTAAATGTTCACTAATCAATCCACATCTGAGATGGACGAGTTGACTGAGGGGCGTCATGAGTCGTCTCTCTATCACAATTTGCTGTAGTTAAACAAAGATTGTTGTCTATTTAACTAATGCATTAAAATCCTTCTTTTGCCATTTAATTGCATTTCTAGGAAACCAGCGTGCTTTAATGATCTACTTCATAAACGCTTCCGTTGGCGCCCAGGCTCCAAACTACATAGAAATTGATAGAAACAGAAGGATACACATTAACGGCACAAAAATCGCAGGCATTTTCGCTTAGAAACACTTGTCATCCACTGCTTGATTGGGTTAGAATCATCCACATGTGTAATTCAAAGTTTTTCATTAGTGGTTCATGCCTCACTTGGCTGAGAGTGAGGAGATATATCCATGATTCGCAATCAATCCATGACCAAAGGATATCCATGATAAACAATCTATTTTTATACCCAATTATCATAAAATTATCATTGAGCTGCCCATACTGGAGATGTGCAGAATATCCCATCCATGAAAGATAGAACTCATGTGGAGATATCTCCTTAAGATGGCGGACCGGAAACCCAGTGCCGAGTAAGGTGCTGCAAAATAGCAAAAGTTGTAAAAGATCAAGCACTCTGCCATCATTTGGTGAGGCTTGATAGGAAATATTGGTTTAGCTCGATCGGAGCATTTATGTTTGGGGGTCGCGCAAAGAGTGCGTAAAAATTGCTAAAAGTAGCCTACAACCAGTGGCGTAGCGTGAGTTTCTTGCGCCCGGATGCGAGATACTCATTTGGCGCCCTCAGCTTCCGTGTTAACCATCTTTGAATCCTCAAATAAGGAGAATTAATCCTATTGACACCGCTCTTAAACATAATGAATCTCTGAGTGGGACATTCCACGATCACTCAATCAGATCAGACTAAATTATAAGAAGTCTTCGTCAAATTATGAATATAAGATGAAGTTGTCTTGTCAATGTGGCGGCCCCACAAAAGTCGAGTACAATATTTCTGATTTTGCGCCCCTCTTTACCTGCGCCCGGATGCGGCCGCATCCATGCGCATCCCCCCTAGCTACGCCTTTGATCTACAACGTCATCATGTGACCTTGAATGACCTTCGTGACCTCAAACAAGAAAATGTGAGGGATGTTTATATCACATGCATGATCGAAGGCATGATTTTCGGACCTAAAACTGCATTTATCGACGAAACTAAGCATTTTAGAGCCAGTGTTATCAGATACAAATGTAACCCCAATCTATCATTTCATGAGGTGTAAAAGGTCATTCAAGGTCACTTTTTAGTGATACTTCATAGTCACTTTTTGACCGACACTTCTTCATAGGACATCTGACGGATTTGACGTGCTTCGTTCGTCGTGCTCAGTTAGCTTGGAGGCTTAGGCTCGTCGCAAGTTCGTATCGCCGCTCTTCGCCGGCAACCATCTGTTTTGCTCACTGCGTTCGCTTCTCTAGTTATATAAATGGCGCAGTGCAAAGTATTTAACAATTACAATATCTGTTTGTCCTTACAAGCTGTGAATTAACACAGCCTCATTACCTAAACGATCCGAATTTCAAATGTTCGATCACCAATCCTCACCTGAGATCAGAGAGTTAAAAACCAAGTCACCTGACCTCGTCACGGTTTTCTATTCGACATCTAATAGAAGTTAAGCAATCTAATTCTGTTTGTACTGTATGAAACAAAAATCCTCGCCTTGTAAGACTTTATTCTCATTTTTTGTTATGATAATCAGGCAAGAATATTCGCGATGTGGGATACTACGCGAGCCACTTTACAAGTGCTGTAATTTGAACTTATGTTTTCTCTGTAATTTGACCGATGGTGTACATTAACGCTCTTGAAGTGCTCGGAGTGACTTCAGATGTTGCAATTTGATCTTTATGTTTTCTCTGAGGTTTGACGTCGCTAAAAATAGTTGAAAAGGTTATTTCATGATTATATATAATTCATCAACATTCGCAGACTGTGACTCAGACATGAAGTCAAAAGTTTATGAAATATGTTTACCTTGTTGCGTTCTGTAAAGCGAAAGTCCAACTTGATCATTAATATGATACTAATCACAGAATTAGATTCATCTGCGCGCGCTTCGAAGCAGATAAACAAAATATTTAATTCTGTGATACCAATATATTCTGCACTTCATTCAATGCTTGTATAGAAGTGAAGTAAATATCTCGAGAGCATCAGCTTATATTAATATCAATTTATGCAGTATAGAAAATGAAGTCACACACGGGCATTGCTAAATGCTAAAAACAAACAGCAGTTGATAATAAAACATATCAGGATAACTTACTTCAATGGTGAAGATGTAAGCAGTAAGATTCATCATCAACTCAGAAAAATACATAAAACCTAATGTTATAAAGAGCACAAGCGGACCTGTGACCCAGCGTGAACAAGATGCAAGACTTCATTATTCCAGCAAGTATGTATCCTTCTTTAACCAGTACATAGACATCGCATAACAGCAGAGGATTGTGCATAATACTGCATTTTTGAGATTTCTACATCCTCAGAAGCCATTATTTAAGATTAAGAGCATTAATGCCTTGGAATTTCTATTCACCATAGAAAGGCATGAATTTTCAATGATAGTCTGTAGCATAGATATTCATCAGCTCTCTATTCACGGGGGTTTAATGCTAGGACAATAGAAATACAACCCGCCATTAAAGCTCGGTCCACACATACTCATTCGGGTTGTAATGCGAAGAATTACCCATCTGAAGATGGCCTTAATGATGATAATCTAGCTATGGCACGTCAGTACACGATATTTTATAATCGACGCGTAGCCGAGTGGGCATAGTTGTGGCACTTTCAGAGAAATTACAGGCTATGTAGCTGGTAGTACTACATTATTGTGCATGTTGATTCACTTTTTGCTTTGCACATTTTTATGAAAGTGCTTAAACAGTGCTCAAACTAAGCATATTTGTGATGTCTTCCATAATTGATTTAGTTTGCATACGTTTTTTAAAATTTGCTCTCCGTATAACACTTCCGTTATTTTGTTGTCCATGATATATTTTCTCCTTTACTTGAATTCAGCATTGATTCCATCTGCTTGTTCTTCGTCATTGGTTGCTTCATCCTACTTAAAGATCGATTATCTCGCGATTTACCATCTCTCTTGTCAATGTATCAGAAAGCCGCTATCGTTTTGTCTTCCCACGACCTGTATTTGGTCCTTCAGTGTAGAACAGGAAAATGTCGATTTTCCTATCATTTTCTTCATTTCTTGCTAACACCAACCGCAGATCCACAGTGGAAACTTCACAACGGTCCAACGAGGCTTGACCGTGTCAACACCTACCAGCCACCTGTGGGGTAGTAGTGATGCTAATGCTTCATTTCAAAATTGAAGTCAATTTCTTGCATGTCATTGTCTCTCGGATCCTGCTGAGTTGCTTCATTGGATGGTCATTCGATGTCGGTGAAGCTGAAGGGTATGAGGATGTCATGTGTGTTGATTAACTTTGTGTCGGAGACTTTCAAGAGCTAAAGTCCGGTACCACCAAGGGTCTCCATCGCGACTTGTCGGTGTGTGATCAGGCTGTCAACAGCACAATTGTGATATCTATGGACTTCTACCTTTTGACGCGCAACTTCGTGAAATTTTAGCGAACAGTTGTGCGGAAGTCAATCAATTGCATTCCCGCAGAAAAAACAAATGCGTTTTCAAGAAGTAAAATGCGACATGCATGGCTATATCATGCTAGTTCACTTCTTGGTTGAGTTAAGCGAAGATTATGAATATTTCTTACTAAGTCACTTCATCTATACCAAACACCACAATTTTCTGTCCATTATAAAATCTGTTATTCATCATGATAGAGAAAATTCTTCTGAATTTGACTAATTATCGACATTTCTATGTATAACTTCAAAATTCGATAGGCGCACGCAGGCTGAGAATCACAGTTCAAGCTAGCTTCTTCTGCACACCAGATATCATCCAAAGATCATGAGTCCCTTAGTCTCCTCGATATTCTATATGGATTACGTGATATCCATAGAAATAGATTGTTTTCAGGTGCTAAGCACCCTCAAATGTCCTACATTATTCCACTCAAAAATCCATGTTAACGTTATATTGCTCTAATGAATATTTCCGATCTAGAGACTTTATTGTTGTCTATTTCTATGGCTACGAGAGACTGACAAAGCTATCGCATCCATTAGAAATTCGACCTACATGAATAAAATACACGTTAACTTTCTATGTCACGAGCTCTTCGTTCTCTTTTCATAGAAAGTTCAAGAGAGCCCTTCAAGGCTTTGTTTTTTCATCTTCATCGCTGAATGAATCAAAGTTTGGCGGAAATCTCAAGGTTCGATAAGAGTTGCACTCATATTTTATCTCGCCGAATTTTCCTCTCTTTGTAAATATTTTAAGAGCGCAATGCCAGATTTTGATATTCGGAGTACAGCTGACGCGCTGTTTGTCATTGAGTTCGGGAGATATCACAGCCAAGCGTGAAATATTACCTAGTACTGCGAGGTGTGATACAGAGAGATGACTTTTTCATCCACAATCAGAGGCGGATGTGTGATTTTAGTCTGTGTCTGTTTTTTGTTCGTGTAAACAATTGGGCTACCTGTCTATTCAACCGCCTTCCCTTTTTCAATCTGTTTCTCTCTCAAAAGTGTTATACAGTCAATTTATCAGCGAGGATTCGGCAGACGATTTTCGCATGATGATTTCGAGTGTGGTTATAGTTAGAAAGACTCTCTTTCCCACTTAACAAGATTTTGTAATGTTCACCTAAGCTAATATTCGTGTGATGTTACAAACTGGCTACTTTTGAAATCTTGTGATAAGATGATCATTTTTTCTTATTCAAAACTCTTTGACCATCAATCACAGAATGAGACCGGTGTTACAGTATACGTTTTCCGTCCATCTCTTTTACCGGCGGGACATTGAAATGGTGTTTACATTTTCCGGTCGGAAATTTAAAGTATGTATGTCACATTGATTTAGAGTTTCCGTTTTTCTCTTTTACCCCCTTCTCCGAACTACCTAAGACTGCATGTGTGTATTTTACCCCTTTCATGAGTATAACGTAGGATATTTAGAATAAAAACGAAATTCCATTATACATTGTATTTTTTTCAAGTGACATGCATTTATCATTTTTTTTAATCTCATAACACCGGTCGTCTCTTCTTCTGTTTGACTAGAAAGGAGACATTGGAACATGTAACGTTAATGAAATGGCACAATCTCCTAACTAAATACCAAAGCAATCGAACAATGAGCAGCCAATTCAACATTAAACTCGCCAAATTGTGCGAAGCTTCAGTAACTGTTATCAACCGGATCACACAGCAAAGAGACACAGGCGATGTCAACTTCTACAGAGAAGTTTGTGAAAGTTTTTTCGTGCGCCTGCTAACTTTTTTATAATAATGATTGGAGGGTCCAACATTAAGCAGAAAACTTTTGCGCTATGATCTGAATTCTTCGAATCTGAAGGGGTCGTGGCGATCGGAGCATTTAAAGGAATTCAGAACAATCCGAAAGCGACGCACGACTATTTTTCCTATCTCTACAAGGCATGCCTATCTATTAAGTTCCTGCATGTACCATCCTTTTGAATCAATTTCCACTTCTAGCAACGTGACACACTTAAACAATCTAAATATGTGCCATCAACTGATTAATTCACAGGTCGAAATCTGAATAGAACATACATGTACCCACTTATTCACTCTTCTCGCTGCTATCATTGCTATATAAAATAACATGGACCGGCAATGCAGCTAGCTGAAACCGCGCTCATATGCGAGATTGTCGAATTCAGAGCATCAACACATTATCAGTCATTAATGTTAAAGTTAGTGTTATCTTTTATGCGTAGCTGTTCTAAGGTTGGGCAAAAACTTGTATTGGGTATGCCCCAAATAGTAAGTGGCAGAAAATATGTAGATAAAGTCTGTATATACTCGGAAGAACATTCCGTGTGGCCGAGTTTCACTTGCTTCTTGCTGAGTGTTATGTTCACGTTCGTTCATGTTTGTGGATCGAACCAAGGTCTCCTGGACGCAGAGCGAACTCTCCACCACAAGGACACTGCATCAGGTTTGAACCAATGTCTCCCGGATGCAAATTGAACTGTCTACTTTGATTCATGCTATTGTCGATCATTTATTTCGTTTTTTGTTGATATGATCGCCGAAGTCAGGTAATAACTGACAGTTTCATTCAGATCCGTCGCTTTCATAGAAATGAAATCAGTTTTAGATTGAAAATCGATTTCCAATCATCGCCAGTTAATCGGCGGAAGTTCTCTCTCGATTTTTAACTAAAGAACAACTTTGTCATCATCATGAATCAATTTCTGTTCATTGGTTCATCATTTGAGGATCCGGACATGTATTTTTATTCATCAAAGTACGACACAGAGTGGGAAATTCATTTGCAATTTTGATAGTTTGAAGATGGGCTCCCATCGGGCAGTTAATTCTTTCCTGTACAACTCCAATCTGTGTTGTGATGTGAATTCGTGGGAATGTGGAGACAGTTCGTTGAAGGATCAATGATTTGCTGATGTTTTTTGGAGGAGATTTTCATTGTTTTCATGTCATCATCGATTCCTGCCATCGTCCAGGTAAAGCCGCTGTGATCTCTTGTGATTATCTTTGATAATCGAGTGAATGCCGATCCTCCAATTTTCTTATTACAGAATAATTCCTATCCAGAAGAGATGGTGTGCATTTCGATGTCTATGATCGCTGATGATGTCGGCTTACGTCATGGATACTTACCATTAGTCGACATAAAAAATCCATTTCTATGAAAATGTCATTGAAACATAGAAGTAGAGATTGAAGTACTGAAGTCGCTGCCGGCAGATTTTAAGACAATTTCAATAGAAATTTTAGATTGCTACGCTTTAAGGTTGCAGTGAAATCAAAGAGATAGAGTGACCTAGAAATGAGAAAGATTATGAATTCATCAAACTTCAACAGATGTAACCACCACAAGACACGTGTCGGCCTGTTGTGCCTCATCAGTCGTGGGTAGGTTTGAACCAGCGACGTTGGAGCTAGAGGACGTGCAAGCATACCCTCCAACCACAAGGCCACCGGACCATCTGTTGAGAGCGTGAGTCAGCAATGAAGTCACTGCTTTAACTCAAGCGCTGGAGGGCGGATTGCATTCTTGATGCCGCATCCGAGATTTAGGCGCTTCACGCAGACGCCAATTCCACCCACGTTTGTTGCTTTCTTTCAAATTCGTATGCAAAATGCAGTAAAGCTCCACCAGAACACCTCGGTTTACTATTTATCTATGAAATAATCTTCATCATGGAGTTTCTGCTTCCCCTTGGTTCAGGAGAGAATGTTGGATGACATTAACACTGGTGGGGAACAGCAGCAGCTTGTTGAACGGACATTGCTCTCCTTGAGAGCCCTCACGTGTTGGACAAGCTCATAAAGACAAAGCATTAATGAGTTAATTGTCTCAATTAATGGTGAACATGTGTGCTGAACTCAATAGTGGTGGACAATTCTAACCAAGTCAAGAGGATCGTGTTCTTGTCTTCACGATAGGTAGAAAGTGTCTTGCAGAAAACACGCTAATGAGGTGTTCAACTTCACCTATTCTGAGTGAGAAGTCCTTGTTGTTGATTTTTTGTTTTATTCCTTCATTTGTCTTTTTTGGCACTTTTCTTCCGTTAGCCGTGTCATCGATGATCTCTCTGATGACAAAATGAGGAATCCAGGAAACAGGAAGGGTATCCGGTCTCCGTGGCACAGTGGTGAAGTGCTTGGCCTAGCGATCTTTTGGTGCAGAGGTCGAGCCCCGAGAGTGTCATTGGAAGTCGGCAGGAAGGCATCCGGTCTCCGTGGCACAGTGGTGAAGTGCTTGGCCTAGCGATCTTTTGGTGCAGAGGTCGAGCCCTGAGAGTGTCATTGGAAGTCGGCAGGAAGGGCATCCGGTCTCCGTGGCAGAGTGGTGAAGTGCTTGGCCTAGCGATCTTTTGGTCTAGGGGTCGAGCCCCGAGAGTGTCATTGGAAGTCGGCAGGAAGGTCATCCGGTCTCCGTGGCACAGTGGTGAAGTGCTTGGCCTAGCGATCTTTTGGTGCAGAGGTCGAGCCCCGAGAGTGTCATTGGAAGTCGGCAGGAAGGCATCCGGTCTCCGTGGCAGAGTGGTGAAGTGCTTGGCCTAGAGATCTTTTGGTCTAGGGGTCGAGCCCCGAGAGTGTCATTGGAAGTCGGCAGGAAGGGCATCCGGTCTCCGTGGCACAGTGGTGAAGTGCTTCTCCTAGCGATCTTTTGGTCTAGGGGTCGAGCCCCGAGAGTGTCATTGGAAGTCGGCAGGAAGGGCATCCGGTCTCCGTGGCAGAGTGGTGAAGTGCTTGGCCTAGCGATCTTCTGGTGCAGAGGTCGAGCCCCGAGAGTGTCATTAGAAGTCGGCAGGAATGTCATTCGAGCTAAAAGTATCACAACATTCCAGATAATGCCTCTGTCAGCACCGTGCAAGCCCAAAATGGCGGAGTGATGACGTTTCGGCTAACAGTGGTGTTGTTGACATGTTTATACTTTGCTTGACTCTGTATTTCAAAGTCTCGAACACATTTCGTCACGGATCTGCTGTCAGCTCTACGCACGCCCATTTCTACTTTCCTGTCGCTGTCTCATTTAGTTTCAATGGGTTTAAATTAGCTTGCCTCATCTTCATCCCGACTGTGACGACTTTCAACTTTATCTCTTCCATTGATGCATGGAATGAATGAGGATTTGTCTACTTATGTTTTATTGTTCGTGGGTCCTAGTTAGCAGTAATAATGACTTGTCTGTGAAGTGGGTTAATGTGTGAAGTGGTTGATGATTCTGCCTGTCTCATGCAGCTTCTTGACGAATTCTTTGTTTATAAGCGATTCAATACGCTGAAACAGAAAGCACTTCGAGTGAAAAGAAAGCATGGTAATTAGGTAAAGCCTTGTTGAAACGTTTTCATACAAAGACAACACAGAGTCTTCAGATATTACGTAATGTTGGATAACTTGGATTCCTCTGCTGGTAATTTGTTCAAATCTTTTTCCTGAGTACAGAAGATGTTTCTTGATGATTGGAAAGATTAAATTATTGAACTTTCATCGTAGACTCGGATGTCTATGTTGACGCGCCGATACGCAGCCCTAGATATCCGACATCGGGGAACATAAACTACTATGGTTTGGAATTATGTAGATATCGGTCGGCGATGCGCACATTGCACAATGAATGCTATTTTTTCAATCTCTACAATAGATGTCTGAATTCATTTCTCTTTGCTACGTTGAGGAGCAGCTACATTGTCAAACACATCAGAATATTATTACATTTTACAGGAATATTTTTGCTTTAATTTTTGATCTTACATCGATGATTATATTATTGGGTTGTTCTTTTTGCGTAGGAAAATCTCATGAATGATGCAATAAATGTTCTATGCTTTATCCTTCAAAAATCTCTTTACTAAACACAAAAGCAGAAATATTGATTGCCATTTTGACAACATGAATGACTATTGCCTTTTAAGATGAATCGACCGATGAACAAAACGACAATTGAACGTTTAAACGTCTCGTAGTGCTACTGTAGAATAAATCTAGCGATAGCATCAGATCAGAGCACACGCATAGGGGAAATCGTTGATACGTTTTCATAAATAGCAATAGAGAAATGTTTTCTATCAATTTTAAAAAATCGTCTTTCTTTTTCTTTTATTATTGTTGCGCGTATGTAAGAGAAATTGTCTTTGTCCCTAGATAGAATCAGATGTCTGTGCATGCATAGAAGTCGGATCTTTGCCATCTTTGTTAAGCCATAGATATCCATGGTTGAACAGGATTCAGCAACTCTATAATATCTATGAATTAGTTGAATTCAAATCTTTACTAGATATCTAACTACATGTATCATTAATTACATGATATAAAGCATGGATAACTATGCACAAAAAATGGTACGCATGTTTTGAAGCAGTTGTCATGTCTAGGCGGATCTCTACACTTTCACGATCAGCCATAGCTATCGATGTGAGTCACTTCTCACAAACACCACAATTTCCATCCATGAAGTTCGTACGAGCGACCTCGAATGGCCTAATTCCTCACTTGATCTTCCGTCATCCATTGCTCGACATTGAGTGTGGCTAGAAAATGTGTAGAATGCGAGTTATTGCGTAATATTCAATAATTGGGTGACTCGCTGGCATGCCGAAGTGTTTGTACAAAAGCTGGGCATATTTGAGTCTTCAGCGGTGATGAATAATGTATCAACTGTTTGTTTATGAATCTAACGGACGCCTTGCCATCACAATTTTAGTACTGCAAGCTCTTATGGAGCAATTAGAGAAGAAATTTCCTCTCGTTGCTGCCTTGAATTGTGTTGGAAATTTGATCTTCAAAACCTCAATCAACTTTTGCAGTGCACTCGATCAATTAATGAAGCGATGCAATTGCGGTGTGGTTAGAAATCTATGTATCTGGCTTTACCGCATGACTCTTATCAAGTAATTTCAAATGAATCAATGGCATGTGACAGAGAAGGTAGAAAATACCATAGGTGAAGCACAATATCCTGCAAGTGATGTATTAGCATCTAGATATCCTTTGTACAGGTATGGTCATATATGATAATAGATTCATCTATCTATGTTGACGCCATAGAGTAGATATATTAGATAGAGTGGTAACTCCGTATTTATTGAATCTCCAATGTGTATAAACTTTCGATTTTATTAAATCAACTCAGGGGAGACACAGGTGGTATTGTCACCAAATGTGAGACATGCAAATTTGAGCAGTTTTGAAGAAATTACACAGAATTGAGTGATCATGATTGTAATGCACAGATTCTCATGACAGCCTTGGCGATTTAATGCTTGCTAAATTAGCAATTCCATGAGTTTCTATTATGTACTTTCATCCTCAACCTCAAGAGTATTTTCATAAGCGTGATCATATCACAGCCAACCTGCCACTGGCAGAGCAAAGTCACATAATCAAAGACAATGATTTGATCAACCTATTTATAAGGCATTATTATTCTGACGACTCCATAGATATCCTCAAAGATCACTTCTTGATGAGGGTCAGATACTGAATTATGTAACGAAGTGCAAAATGTCATTTTCGGTGCATTTTGAAACTCATGTATCCGTTATTTTTCATCATATTGCAATTGAAGCATCATTTGCGCTAAAAATTGTCGGCACCGACATTTGTATCTGTCTATAAATAAGTCGAACTGTTTAGAAAGTAACATTTGAATGTAATATCTCTATATAAACACTAATGAACCAGTTATCGCTGCTTTTATATCGAAATGTGATAGGAGCCGCGTTTATAGAAAGATCTAACTGTCTCATTGTAATGTCTGTGTTACATTCAACTGAATTTGAATTGAAGCCAAGTTAGCGCATCAGTTCAGGTATTACAACAATATCGCTTTCTCGCTTCCTGTGAATAAGTTGCCAGAAAGCTTCGATATTCCTTTTGTATACTCTTTTCATGATGCAATGATAAAGGGCAGACGTAGAAAGCAGCAATGTTCATGCATGAATAGCGCAGTTGGCTGAGCGCGCGCTTTTATGCGGCATGAAGAAGGTCAAGTGTTCGAGTCTGTCCGCCTTGGGGTTTGTGCACCTCCGCTATCACTGGAGGTTGCTGTAACTTGTTAAGAAGAGTTCCAATGAGTTTTAGGTCCACGGGCCGCACTATTGCTGATCATTGGTTGAAATCTGATAAATATACAATATCTTGTCCCCTAAACTGCAGTGAATGGCGCACATTTAACCAGAAAACACGAATACTTACATTTATGCTCGTGTATTTATATTATGCCCTCATGTACTCATGCACCTGCTACATCTTCCATTGATGGATATATCTTTCACTACATGGTGTCACTTTTCTGCCTGCTGATGTAGTTTCTTATTTTATTGCTGGTTTCGAGCTTCTGAGATTGTCAAGTGATGTGATTTGTGCTTTAGGAAGGCTTTAGTTAAACTTCTGAATGCTGACATGTGCGAAGTGGTTGTTCAGTTATTGTTTATATAGTTAAGTGTTTTTCCTTTCATTTCTCAATTACTGAATTCGTATGATCATGGACAAACTGAAAATACTTGGTTTTGTTTGCTTCAGTATTTATTGTTAATGTGAAGATTTCATAGAGTTACTAGCCTAAATATGATCTATAAATGTCTGATGATATCCAAACTGAGAAATAATCGCTTATTGTCTATATAATAGAAGAGGTACCAGATATCATAAACTATGTGCTGCATCACACTAACCGCAATGTAATGTGCAATGAATAAGAAGCATACATTGGCTATCTTTGAAACTGTTGATCAGACGGGTTTACTTTATCAATTCTATTCAACCAATGCATTCGAACTTTCTTTTCTGATCACCTAGAAAATTTATGGTTTAGAAATTGTTCCGCTGATACTCTTGCTTAGCATATAATTCAATGTTGTGATTTTCATTTAATTTTCATCATTCGATCGGCTGCCCTCAAGGTAGAAGGTTGGATAGCTCTGCAATCTGTGCATGTAGCTCGTAAGCTGTTTCACCATCTTGCATATCTATGAGTCTCTGTCTATCTGAGCATGGATATGATCTGATTCACGCAAAACACACACCCAGAAATGCTGCGTGAAATTTGTTTGATATCTTGGATGTTTTGGATTAGAAAGATCAATTAGAAGACAGATTTTTATTCTTAAGATCAAAAATGTACAGCGTCATTGTCAACGCACTAGTCATTCAAGTCATTCAGAAAGGAAGAAACTCAGTCATCAAAAAATGTATGAAATAGACTCAAGAAGAATATGAGAAAGCAATACAATTAATTCCGATTTACACTATTAACTTTAGACTTCCAACGTCAACAATGGCTATCATATATTCAGAAGAGATAATCCAGATAGAAGATAAAAGACAGTTCAAGATCGTATAGTGGTGCGACTTTTCTTGTCTCGTGATATTTCTGCCTCATAATTTGAGGAATCTAATGATAAAGACGTGGATGTATGACTTAACTTAACTAATGTCTTTTTACATGCCTTTGTCTTCTTGTATGTATTATGTATGATCAGCCACAGCTGTCTATACTTCAATAAATGCCTATTATTATTATTATTTAGACAATATTTACTCAACTCTAGTCTCCCGCACAGGTAGCGAACGATAAGGTCACTATACTGGCAGTCTGAGGCTCAGACGTTGCAAAATTGTTGCGGTATGCATTCCCAATTGTATCATTTGAAAACGGATTGTTTATTATTCGTCCTCGAAGTGTTCCGAATTTCTTTCAAAGAATATGCATAAATCAAAATGTGGATTTCTTTATTGTTACTTTGAGCTTATCTGCTCAGATGGCATGGGAAATGCAATCTCGTGCATTATCAGTCCTTTACTGCATAATGTCATCGGTGTTTTTGATCTGCTCTTTATTTTGATGAACTTTTAAGATGGCTACATGTGCGCTCTTTCCGTAGTTATTAAGCCAATACAGGAAAGGTCGATTGTTTTTCAATGTATCCATGTTGCAGTCTCGGAATTTTTTCGATATCCAAGAATTTAGATTTCTTCTGTCTCTTTGTCAATACCTGCTTCGTAAACTCTTTTATTCAATTTAGTAATGTTAACTTAGGAAGATCAGGCATTCTAAGAAATGTATTGTTGAATATATAGTTTAGAATTTTGTTGTCTCCATTAAGAAGCTCAATCACAGAAATAGATTCATAAACTTGTTAAGGTACCAGAATTTGATCCAGTAATTTTATAGAATGTCTTTTTTTAAACCCCTATTTTCTCTGGACAAATTTGGTGGCATGATTCGGCCATCAACAGTCATGACAGGAAGTTCGAAATCAATAAGAATTGTCATTACTGATTAATTTGATACTTTGAAGAGGCAATATATTACACTGTGAAAGGAAAAGTCGTTGAAAACTAACTCCCAGCAGGTGTAGTAGTTAGATCTCCATGGTTAGTAGTTGTTCGCAAGTTCGCGTGAGATCACGTGTAATTAGACAGCATGGGATATCCATGTCGTGATGATACATAGATCTTTAATCATTAAAGCACTTGTTGATATCTGCCATGGATGTGTTGGCTATGTACCAGCAGTCGATGTTGAAGGCGATAGAATTGCTAGAATCGTATTAGTACATCGATTTGACTGTATTATGACTTAGAACATAGCAATGTGAAGTATACTCACTGACAAAAAGTTTGAAACATTTACTTCTTCTCATAACAGCTTCTCTCAATCTTCGGTAAGCCGTTCGAACGCTACAGTCTATATTTGAGGCACTCTTCCAGTGTACGACTAGCTTTGGGACTGACACAAATATATTCCTCTTTGCGGCTAAAACTAGACGTGCGTCTGTCCTTCCTGCAGACTTACTTGGTCGACCAGATCCCTTCTTCTTTTTAACATCTCCTTCTGCTTTCCATCGACACCACCACCTCCAAACAACGACTGTCGATAGTTGCAGCTCTTTGGCAACACTCGCACAATTTCTACCACAACGAATCATTCCAATAGCCATACCTCTGGTGAACTGATCGTGTGCCATTTTATTTTACAAAAGCTGGATTTCAGTTCACGTTTATATTCAATTTGTAAAAGCAATTGTGACAGTTGTATCGATATCAAAATTTGAATTTTGACCAGCATAGATCTTTCTCCATTCTCTAATGTGTTGAATGGTAATACATAGAAAGCGAGATATTGCATCATACCTGAGAAAAAAATGAAACAAACTTCAATTCAAGCTAATGATAGTTTGTTTAATTAATTATGTCAATGTGAAGTATTTCTATGGATTTTCGTGACAGCTGACTTCTTGGAAACACATGTGGAGAAGATAATTGTTTTCAGACATCGGAAAATCATACCTTGTGGAAAGTCCATAGTTCTTAAGATACTCGTGGTATTCGAAGGGAAACGAATGTACCAGAGGTTCCTGATTTCTAGATATTGTTGTTTATGTGAACCATCGACCATTGATTGCTGCAGTTTACTTAACAACTAAATTGATGACTTCATAAGGTGCACTAATCATGTAGATACCTCTTCTTGAATAATTGTCACTGTGAGTGATGAATTCTGTGGATGAATGTTATCAGCTAAATGTGACAAGGAATAAATCTGAATAAAATCGTCTGAATAATGATGATAAAATAATCATGATCACGGATAGATTTTCGCTACTTCGATGCAGAGTCTGATAGCATCGGCAGACTTGTTTTCTTCTGAAGCATTTTTTAATCATTTCTTATGATAATGTGAATTTGGAGACGAAACCGCCAAAATTTTAGCACGTCTGTTAAACGTTTTCAATTGCTTTCTAAATGTACAGTAGTTCTCGAAAATTGAGCGAATTCGCTGTCAACAGTTATCGACAGAAGATGTAGACAATACGGTGAAGTGTTTCGTAGTGAAAGTCGATCTGAGGTCTCATTTAGAAATTGGGGCCATAATACTGTTCATAAAATTTCTTCACTACTCAATGAAGGTTGTCCCTGATAAGTAGGGTAATTGCTATCAACTCAAAATCTTTCGTTTGGAAGAGGCCCTGACTGGTCATTTTTAGATTTATGGTTGGAAAGAGTCAGAAGTATTTTATGATGTTATTATTATCATTGCAATGTGTATAAAATTTTTCGACTGTTATCTAGCAATCATCTTCAGGTACAAAAGAATCTATTGATGTTAGTTGGGAGTTTAAATGATCAGTTTGAAAATGATATTTACAATGAGAAGATATATAGTATAATACAATTAACAACAAGGAAATTAAATAAACGATAGATCAAATTGCCGTGCAAAAGATGTGCGGCTGGTAGGATTTGAACCTACGACCAAGGTTAACTAGACGTTGATATGAACAGGTTGTACTGGGTTACATATCTTTACCAGTAGCAAAAGGAGAATTGACCTGTCATGATGGATGGTGAATGAGCTGGTGAATGTTTTTCTGTTCTCTTTTTTCCTGCCTTCCCAAGGATAAGCCAATAGTAGAACATAGCAAGACCTGCCCTGGAGATGTTCATCCGAAATTCCAGTCTATTTTTAGTGACGAAAAGTGACTCGGGGAAGGATAATGGATAATAATAGTACACTAGAATGGAAGTTCGATATCTTGCCTATGTGCAATGATGGCACATGGAAAAATCTATGGTCTGCAGATCAGATTCGATCTAAAACATCGTATCATAGCCAAGCTATTTGCCAAGTTGGTTGTGGAAGTTGTTGACAGCAAACTGCAGGATTTTCATGAAGAGAATTTTAAGTGAGATGGTGGTATTGTTTTATGTGAATTAGCGTACTACCGGTATTCCATGGATTAATATACTGTGTCTATTTGTGGCAGTCGTTGACAACTATTTTTCAATACTGGAATACGAATCTAAAAGTGGTTCAGAGACATAATCGAATGTGGTCGGTTTACTGGTTGTAAGAATATCTCAAGAATTCAAAGATAAAAATTCTAATTATTGGATAATTTCTCTTTCTAGCGGTCAAGTAACCTAGCGCTTTCTGGAATAAACACATTGAAAGGTTCTTTACCGACAGTCATTTGTCAGATAAATGAAATGTCGCTGGATCCTTTCAACTAATCGGTAAATAGCTTATGTGATAAAGTGTGATGATATTTTGGAAGCTCATATTCGAAAGCATGCAAAGGTTTTGAAAATTGTTCAAATATAATGAACAGGTGAATCCTTCAAAGCAAAATGAATACTGAGATTTCTTGGCCTCTGATTTCAAGCTGGAGCAATGCATGTTCTGTAAATCGACATTACAAGTTGCATATGTGTCTGATTATACTCTTGATTGATTATAGGAGCGATATTTCAAAATGATGAACGTACAGAACGTTTGAAAGGATTTCCTTCTTTGTCATCCTGTCACTGCAGTATTTTGCAAATTCACTATTGCTTTTGTGCACATGATCTTTGGACTAGGGCAACAATCCAGATCACAAATTGACTTGATAATTAAAAATGTCAACCAGAAAACTTGGAAGCCAGATCGCACAAGTTGCATTTTGCCCCAACTACTGTAAGTTCCCCCGGCGTGTGCCATAATTTTCATGCAATTTCCATTCTAGGACTTTCTATGGTATTGTTAATTTCTATGAAATCTTTCATTGCCAGATACTAGATATCTTGAACTGTGGACAGGAAACGGATTATCAGCTATCTTTGTTATCTAAGAAACACAGGCTTCGATAGCTTTGATTTTCCAATCTCTATGAATGTCCATGTCGTAATGCAGATGAGGTACATAGAAATTTCCGTCTTTGATATTCTTCATCCAAGACGTAGTAACTCCCATGGGCTGAGATGTAATCGGACTGTACCATAGAGATGCGACCTCGGAATGGCACTTGAAATCGCAGTTTCCCTCTTCCATAGAAGTGATATGTAGTTGATAGTCAAACAAAAGTTCTCCTAGAATGTGTTAAAGTCCTGCTTACTTTCTTACAAAGACATTTCATTCCACAACACGAGCATGGAATTCCAATTTCACCAACATTAAAAAACCTTCTCCCGTTCACGACTTCCCACTGTGCATGAACGAGCTTGATTTTCGCATGGAATCAACATCAACACACACATGTGTCACCGACACGTGCAACTATGTAACAGAGAATGCCTATAAGTGAAATTGTAAGTCAACAAGCGTCCAATGTATCCTGCAGTACACCTTCACCCCACATGCCTCCTCTCTCATCGATCCCTTCGTGTTGGCTCAGTAAACAACTGCACGTTGCTATTTCTTGTCGAATTCACAAGTGCCAAGAGAGACAATTAGCTCTGACCGTGACGTTTCAATTGGAATGTCTAAACCGGAACCAGTGCTCAGCATGTTGACGGAATGTTAGGAGATCGAATCTGAGAGATCAGGGAGAGAGCACTTGTCAGTCTGCGGTCAGGAACGGCAGAGGACGTCGAATAGCATGAGATTCGGCAGATTGGATCCAATATCAGCACTTTGTGGATCGCGGATCAAATGGAAACGCGTGGAACTATAATAAATATTACTTAAAGTTTATTTACATTTACTATATATATTTAAGCAAGACATAATTTCTTGTTTTCTCGGTTTAGAATATTTGATCACCATCCTGTCAATAGAACTCAGTATAAATACCTGGAACTGAGAATGATTGATAATTTACTCTATGCAGTTGCAGATGGTTTCAGATATTTATACTGAGTTCTACTGACCGGCTATGGTGATGAAATATTCTAAACCGAGACGAAAATCATAATTCATACCATAGCTAGTCGACGTATGAATATTATGTTTGATATCCATTTGGTCATCCGTGATATCCATGGATATCCGTGGTCTGCTTAAAATTCTAGATATTCAAATCAAAGATAGACAGAATTAAAAAATGTATACGAGAATTCCTAAGGAAACTAAATGCACTGAAAAAACTGTTCATACTTCACAGAGCTTTCAGGATACGAGAGGCGATGGTTGATATCATTCTTGACATATTCCGCTTGTTATCAATGAGTTTCGGTCATGAATTATGCCTAACATAAAGTCATTATATCTTTCACGGTGCGATAATTTCTATGATATCTTCCATAATGAAGTTTCTGCTTTTCAAAGAGTGCATTAAACAGTCATAGATTTTATTTGTGTCCGTGCATGCATTGTAGATATCCTATCGCTATATTTGACCTGTAAAGCAGATTATTGCCCGCGCGGGAGACAATATTCACTCCACTACACGGGAAGGAGCGCAATCTATGCCAATTATGAGTGCTCTTTTCCTGTGTTAGTATAGACTAGATCTGTGAATAGATATCTTCACGATTGATGAAGCTAAATTTCTATTCAAATACTCTTGATCATCATAGACATGTCAGACACAATCTGTCCTTGATCATCATAGCACGTCGTCAAGTGAAATTCTCTACGCAACTCGTGCATGAGATTGCTTCATCATAGCATTCGAACTCGTTAGATTTAAATGGTCCTCACCCTACGGGCTCGGGCATTCAAGATATCTAACTCGTGGAACGTTATAAAGAGGCAATCATGAACTAGCTGCGTAGATATAGGAATAGTATTCAATTTCAGATTACATGAATACATGGATTCCGAGGAATTTTGCATTTATATCTGATAAAAGTGGACATCATTGGTATTCTAACTCAATGAAGATGAAATCTATGGCGATGTCTACAAACAATGATTCTCAAATGACAATCTATGTTCCTGATACGGATATCTAAGGATTTGTTCTCTAAAATTCTCACTATTGCATTATTTCTATGGACATTTGACATTAAATGCTTCTTCCGGACAATGATGCAGTTTTCAACTCAATGCAATTTCAATGTAATTCAGCGGACAATAATGCCAACTACGGCATCAGTGTCAGCTGATTGATGTAGAAATCGTCATGGTTTTCATCTTCATTGGGTTACTGCACTCCTTCATTGTGATACATTAGCACATAGAAAGTTTTACATCCTCTAAAACGGTCAATTCTACATGGAAATCTCAAGAAATACCGCTGATAGCTACAATTCTATAAGAAGGTGCGAGGTATAGTTTTGACTGCTGTAAAATTCTGATGGTCGCAGATTTTGAGGATGTTGTGAGGAACTCGTGCATAGACATCTCGAATAATGCAATAAAGATGGATGCTATGCACTTGTTGCGTCGATATCTATCAGAGGACTTGAAATGTATTGCTGTCACGGCAGAGTTTCCTCACTTCATTTTCTCCTCGGCCTTCAAACATTCCGCACTTTGACCTACCACGAGGTCTCACTGACACCACAAAAACAGAGACTCGTTATTCAGTAACGAAATATAACATTACAAACTCCATTTCCGACAAACATTTTGCTAATATATCTCACTGGTAGTTGGAATGTTTTCTTTCAAGTAACAGGAGAACAAACATACGCCGAAGTGTCGCTGGCGATGTCAAAATCCGCATTAGCAACCGATCTTGACACATGGAGGGACTTCACCAATGCGTAATATCACAACAAAGATCTTCCCACACCTTCTGCAATCTCATCTGCGGCTTCAAATTGACCGCTGGAAACGAGAGGATTTCGATCTCGACGCAGGAAACCTGCCACGACTGTTAAATATTAGTTATCATCATTAAATATTGCAATTATGTTTTAACTTGGTCAACAATCGGTAATTCTATTCTCCCCTCCACCACATTACAGAATTTTCTCGCTCATTTCATGACCACCTTCGCAAAACCGCTGAGTGTGTAAAATTCCTCCGGTTTGGAGAAAATGTACAGCACTTGCTTTGATAGTGGTTCGACTGCATTTATTTGATAGATTGGTCTTTTACCTGAGAAAATTGTCACTTGCATTGTTGTTCACTGTAGACAACAGTTCCACGAAGTTCATGATCACAACTGTGTCTGAAATTTCCCTTCGAATCTTATATTCTAACTAGCATCCGGGGGAGCAATCCTTCATGCCAGGGTTCAAGTAAAACTTGTCAGTGCTTGCTGTTTGTGCTATCTCTCTAGGACAGTACAGTTCATCCTTCACCTAATGTGACCAAGTTCGACGAAATTTGGTGAAATCGGAAAATTGGAGTATGCCGGGGGGGGGGGGAATAGAAGTACCCAACAATACATTATTAATGAGTGAACGAGTAATTTGCGCTATGTCTATAACAAATAGCGATCAGTTTTTACAGAAACAGACGGTTAGTTCTTGAGGACCACGTGCAAGGCAACCGCTTTCGAGCTTTTCTTAATCCTTATCATCA
Source organism: Prostheceraeus crozeri (assembly GCA_907163375.1). Classification (NCBI taxonomy): domain Eukaryota; kingdom Metazoa; phylum Platyhelminthes; order Polycladida; family Euryleptidae; genus Prostheceraeus; species Prostheceraeus crozeri. The sequence goes on along the minus strand of CAJQUW010006627.1, from coordinate 160,697 downwards.
CCGGGGTGTTGCATTTTTTGCTTTAGTTATCTTTAAACTTAATCGCTAGACCTAAACTTTGTGACTCTTAGTTGTAGCGTACTTTCAAACTTTCATCCCAAAATCGTCGGACTTGTTAAAGTCAAATTTATGACAATTTAAAGTACTTTGTTCCATGCGGCTGAACTCAGCACTTTCAAACATTCTATATTAAGCCCATGAATTTTGAATGAATCGCATTGATTTTCAATACTTCAAGATGATATAATCTATTAATTGTACCATAAACATCGGATAGCGTCGTGGAAATTTGAATGCCGTAAATATTGATTTCGGTTTTCCGAATCAGTTGTTATCGTGTATTCATGTTTCTTTGTTAAAATCGAATTGGGAGGGACTTAGATTTGTATAATATCAATTCACAGTCATTTACTGGTCCTTTATCAATGTCAACCTCTTGTAAGACTGTCCATATTCCCATTACTAAACAAACTGAAAATATTTTATTCAATCTTTGCTGTAAGTCTGATATGAAAACTTGTTTATTAAAATTATCATCCTCTTTCGATTACAAACAGTAGCTGTTAACACATAGTTTGATCCTTTACTGGAAACATGTCGATTGATAATCGTGTCATAGATACTCGTAGTTTCCGTGGCATTGGATTTTGTTGACTAGCTATGACCATTTGCATCTTGACCACCTATACGAGTACCTAATCTCTTCCAAACATCATTTTCTAACCTTATCAAATCAGTTTTGGCGGAATCCACCATATTTCGCGATTTCACGATTATCCTGTTCCTTTTCCCTCACGTTCATCTCTGTGCGTGTTCCATAACATGCTTGTTGTTTATTTCTTCACTTTCTCATCAACTGGCTGATGTTGAATACAAGTGCACGTTTAGAACAGTAGGGGTCTTGCAGAGACCCAGTAGGGATGCCGTAATGCCTTAGGACCCACATTCGTCGTCAGATGCTTAGTACAAATTGGATGGAGATTAGTAACTATTTGAGATTTGGAAACGCAGTCTCTGAATGTAAACTTATGGTACTCTGCCTTCGGATTCCAAACTTCCAAAGTTGTGCTGACGTCAAGTTCGTGTATGACGAGAAATATCACGGGGACAATGGAAGCAGGGTTTAGGGAGGCTGACTTAACCGCGGATGTCCTGCCGAACTCGGTTGAATGTTGCACTTGCTAACATTTCTGTGTAGATTAAAGGTCCTCTGCACCTCTAAAATGACCGCATGTGAAGCTTGGTGGACCGCATGAATTAGATTATCTTGGTGTAATGTGAAACCGTAGACTATTTTAGCACAAAAATGTTCTTCAATGTCGTCAGTTGATGTTGCATCCCCGCTACATGTTATATTTTTTGTCTTAACTATTATGAACACTAATAGTACAGAGAGAAGGAGATTTAGATGTCTTTGCTTAGACAGGAGGCAATTTGTTCAGTGGACAAGAATGGAGGTTTGCTAGGACATGTGAGCATCTAACATCATTGACATGTGTTAGGGCATATCTAGCATGCAAGGCATGATAGATATCTACTGAAATTTCTATGTGCCACATATCCTAACTGGCAAACTTGCAACTGAAATGAACAAAGTCCCTCCTGTTTTTGGCATAGATATCTACATATTGGTGGAGACGTAGTTAGCCACATAAACACTCCATCAGATTTCTCTGTCACAGTCAATGTGCAATGTCCATAGAATCAGAATCCATGTCTACACTCATGGCTCGCAGGCGCTGTCGTACAGACATTGTAGTAACAGTTGTTTTAAGTTTACTTCGCCAACAACTTAATGAAATTTCCATAACCGGATAAAATATGGATCTCGCCGAAACTTCGGCACAGTTACAGCCCCTAACCGTGTACTTCTGAGCACTTTGTTGTCTTAATTTGGACAGATGGATAACAATTTTCCTATTCATCTCTGGCTGAGCATTTTCATTCGAACCTGTGCCATTTGCAATCTCAAACTTTGCTCTTTCTATACCTTTGGATAATAAATTTGCAATCTTCACACACAATTTCCTCCGGGAGAAAGACGACTTCTATGAGGATATTTGAGGAGAAATTTGGACGTTTTAATATTTCGAATTTAATGCGCACTACCAAGCCTTGAATTAGCAACGTACTGACTGCCACAATTTGAACTGACGAGTTCGCCTCATCACTTGTGTTTATCGTAGCGTTTAAAGAGATAATTATTCACTTATCTAACTTGCTCTTACCCCACTACTTTCGCGTGCAAGTTTCGTTTGGAGATTCGACCAACTGGATATTAACTACAGTCCGACTTCCGCCTCATTATCTTCAATGAGAGATTGGCCCGAGCCAGTGGAAGAGACATGAGTGCTCGCGACGAATTTACCGAGTTCTGAGAGTTAAATTGATGACGAGACTGGCCTGACTTGGACAAAGTCGAAGAACAGAGTTTTGAAGGTGCTGTCAGTGTTCAGTTCACTTCTCTGTATGTTATCAAATAATCCATGTTGTTTCTGCCTCCAACATAGATAGTTTTATCCTAAAGGACAGTCTACAAGGATATCTTTCGGCAATAGTTAGTCCGAGATTTATTTCTATGGCCTCCAACTCCACATATTCATAGATTATTTCAGCCAGCAAATGGATGAGACACATTAACGGTGTCATAGATAGGATCATAGATAGATCTACCATAGATGTCAGAGTTTAGTTCATCAGGTAATCAAGGAAGCAAGTGACAGATTTCATGATATCATTGACACGGAAAAAGGGTAATTTCTTCTTCTATTGTCGCAAACACTTGCAGACGTGTAAAATGATCATATTTCTATGTTAATAATATCATGAAATATCTTCAATGTTTCCTCAACGAATTTCTTTTGCTGACTTGCTGTAGTAAGAGGCGTCCTGTCCAGGTACTACTATAATGAGGCATCATCAACATCATCAGATACCATCGAACTTCATACATGACTGTTATCGATTTAGACGCGTCAAATTTGCTACAAATGGAAATATCGTGTGCATCTTTCAGATTACTGTGTTTCAGCCATAGTGAAGTCAGAGAGAAATAGCAACACAGATATTTAAAGAATTGATACATAGAATTTAAATAACTCGTAGGTCCCAGCATGGTCTCAATAAGGCAGAGACGGGTAGAAAAGCTCGCGGCTTTAGATAAGAAACCAGAGAAAGTTTCTAAGTGGTATATTTAATCAAAAGAAAGCTTCTGCTTTTCAAAGAGGAAAATTTGTCATTTATGTCTCTGCTTAAATTAATGTGAAGTGGATAGGGTCGACAGCGGCATGGAACAATATCGCATGGTATAGTTTTGCCAGAACATCAATAACCCTAAGATGATCTCATACAACAAAGTAATGTTCTTGTATGTATCTTCTATGTCGTTTGCAATACATATTCGAAAAAGTTGAGATAAAAAAGCAAATATTACAAGTCATATTCAAATTTCAACTGAAAAAAATCTGTAGTGCGTTCCTTTGTCGAGCATACTTGGCCAGATGCAGTAGAAGAAATTGTTACATACGAAGAAATTACAAATATGCTCGACAAAGGAGCGATCCGATTCAAATTTTCATTTGAAATTTGAACATGACAATTTATTAGCATCCTCATGCTCCTGGCCATGAACTGGAAAAAATAGCTAAATTTTTAGAATGCTAAGAGTTCAAATATTTCGGTCAGTGAGCGCTTTCGGATGCAGAAATCAAACTTTCGTCTTGAGGTGAACTTTTATCGAACAATGTGAGTTGCCCTTCACTTCAAGTTAAGTTGAATGAGTGTTGAATTTGCAGTCACTTCTATTTCTATGTCTGATGTACTCTACCAGCGATATCCTGCCTTTACAGCTAACCATCATAGATATATAAGAATCCTTAGCATTTCATAGAAATCCTCTCATACATTCTTGACATGTCAGTAACGAGAATTGATAAAGAGAAAGAAATAAAAGTGAAAAATGCCAAGAATAAACTTATTCCGGTCAATGAGCGAAACTTCGACTCCTGCCTCCTCCCACCTGTCGTCTTCAAGTTCACTCATTCTCTGAATTTCACCGATTTTGAAGTAGCATTTGTCTTTGAGGTTTGGAAGAATGTCGATCATTGAGAAGAAAACAAGACTCAGGTGGTGATCACGTTGTGAAGCAAGGATTTGGCCTGATTCCCTTACTCTAGGTCGCCAGGGCACTGTGGTAGAACCACGTTTGATGTATTAATTCTCTTCTGCGTTTCCGCCTCAACTACTTTCATTTGCTCTGCTCTCTCGTGGCCAACACCGACCTCAGAGAGAAAGAAAGAGCAATGCCGACTTTTGCATATAGAGCGGCTAAAAGAAGGCCGCGGGAGGAGAGTTGTACCGTCTGACACATCATTTTCAAATTATCTTCGTCGGGAGAACAGGTCCTGTTTGTGACTCAGCCTAGATGAGTTGGTGATTGTAATCGGCTTTAATGACTGATGGTAGAGGCGGTGGGGACTTCAAGGTAGCGAGTAATCGAGTTGCTAATGAGGTGAGAGTGGTCCAGGGAGAAGAGGGATCACCGATGAGAGGATGAGAGGAGTTTGAAGGAAAAGATCGCAGGGGATGATTATGTAAGAGTTTGATATTCGCTGGATGTTCATAGATATCTCGCAAGGAATCGATAGTCAATTTGATGTTCGCCTGATGAAGCGGCGATTAATCTGCGGATTAATGTGAGCTCCAGCAAAGTGCTTCGATTGCCAAAATTCCTTCAGATTCGAAGAATTCAGATCATTGCGCACAAGTTTTCACCATAATGTTGACCCTTCCGATCATTATTTAAAAAAAGTAGCAGGCGCACGAAAATTAATTTACTTGATGATTTCACAAACTCTCCTCGGCATTTCTCACTGTATAGTGCATACATTGAATCGAATGTTAACCAAAACAGCGATGTGTGTTTTGGTGTGTGCGAAGTGATATCACAGCACACACGCATCCATAGAGTAAATATGTTAGGTAGAGTGGTAACTCCGCATTTATTAAATCCCCAATGTGTATACACTTTCTATTTTATTAAATGAACTCAAGGGAGATACAAGTGGAATTGGTTCACAATGTGAGATATACACATTTATGCAGTTTTGAAGAAATTACAACGGAATTGACTGATCATGATAGCATAATAGAAGGAAATGACATTATTTTACAGATTGTCCGTTTCATGACAGCCTTGGAGAGGTAATATTTGTTAAATTGGCAACTCCATGACCTGCTATTGCTTTCATGAATTAGAAATATGAAATTTCAGCCAAGAAATCACAATAAGATGTGAAATACGTTGACATGAAGATTTTGAGTTCATTGCTATTTCTCATTGTGAAATGAAGAATTTGAATCAACACGGCTGCATTATTGTTCTAATTTCTAAACCAATGTTTCTAATTCATGTACATTTACTTCGTTCACCTGATGAAGTCTTAGACGAAAATTCGTGAATAAACAATTTCTATCTTGAGACTACGTTGATTTTTTAATTTATCTTTATATATATATATATATATATATATATATGCTTGTATATTTCAGCTATTTCGTCCAGCATGCATGTGTCCATTTCAAAATTCCTCAGCCAACATTTGAATCTCCTGAAATTGGCTGACTTACTTGAACTAACATTTATCAAATTCTTTAAAACAGTGACATCACTGCAAATAAAAAAACACTCCATTCCGCCACTCAAACCAGCAGCTATCAGTTACATCGTTGAGTATTCAGAAAACGTCATTCACGAGACCATCCATGCAACCGATGCTAGATTGCCTGACATTCATAGATATATATGAAGTAATTTTACTACATAAGAGCCACTTCAACCAGCTGTTTTCCTCTCATCTGCTTCATATAGCAGAGAAACAATTTGCGACGATCAGACAATGTCAAACACAACAAAACTTCACACTTGATGGACATAAAAGTCATGTAAAGGTCAGAGGAACCGATAAAACAAGATGCAGGCATGAGCAAAACGTGTTTGCGGTGAAACCCATATTCATGAGGAGATTTAACAACTCAAAACGTGTCCAGAACAGCGTCAGTGGCAATAAACAGGCTGACTCAGAGATCAGATGACATATACGGGTGTTCTCTGATTAACAATGTAAAACATGCAATTTGGGATGGATTGCCTTCATACCATCACCACATATAGATAGCCAACCTCTATAATCATTCATTCTTATTATCATTGTTGTATTATCAATTCCCTGTGTAGACAATTCATATATCACATTTGTTTCGTGTTCTCTCAAGATAATATCGATTTCCGACACCTATCATAGCCATCTCATTTGCTCTTTAGGAACGTAGATATCTGACCTCTATCATAGCCATCTCATTTGCTCTCTAGGAAGGTAGATATCTGACCTCCATCATAGCCATCTCATTTGCTCTTTAGGAACGTAGATATCTGACCTCTATCATAGCCATCTCATTTTCTCTCTAGGAAGGTAGATATCTGACCTCTATCATAGCCATCTCATTTGCTCTCTAGGAAGGTAGATATCTGACCTCTATCATAGCCATCTCATTTGCTCTCTAGGAAGGTAGATATCTGACCTCTATCATAGCCATCTCATTTGCTCTCTAGGAAGGTAGATATCTGACCTCCATCATAGCCATCTCATTTGCTCTCTAGGAAGGTAGATATCTGACCTCAATCATAGCCATCTCATTTGCTCTTTAGGAACGTAGATATCTGACCTCTATCATAGCCATCTCATTTGCTCTCTAGGAAGGTAGATATCTGACCTCTATCATAGCCATCTCATTTGCTCTCTAGGAAGGTAGATATCTGACCTCTATCATAGCCATCTCATTTGCTCTCTAGGAAGGTAGATATCTGACCTCTATCATAGCCATCTCATTTGCTCTCTAGGAAGGTAGATATCTGACCTCTATCATAGCCATCTCATTTGCTCTGTAGGAAGGTAGATATCTGACCTCAATCATAGCCATCTCATTTGCTCTCTAGGAAGGTAGATATCTGACCTCTATCATCGCCATCTCATTTGCTCTTTAGGAACGTAGATATCTGACCTCTATCATCGCCATCTCATTTGCTCTGTAGGAACGAAGGTTACTCGTCGCCACATTCGATCGAACGTGGATGGAGTGAGGCAGACTGGACCGTAGATTTGAGCATAACCTACTCTACCTTGGCCCTTGCTCTGCATCGCATCAATTGTGTTGGTCTTCAGTCTCTGCATCGATTTCTTCTGTCCCCGCGATGTCAGCAGTCACTTCTGATGACTCAGACTGACTCTGCATTGTATTTCCTGACTTCACTCGCCTCAATCCTTTCTCTACATACGCATATTTTGCAACTGTACTTCTTCCATGTAGTTATCCCATTCGATTCTTCCTATAATCATTTGCAAGCGACGTTATTTGAAGCTTGCCATCGTCGGCATTCTCGCTACGTCGCCTAATTTTGATACTAAATACAATCATTAACTCCAACCACACAATCAGCGGCCCGACAATGCAGCCGGTATCGTCATCTCTTCTATATGACCATTTCGCTGTCTATTATAGACATGCAGGCAACGGATGAAACCTGTAGTTATCTGTAATTATCTCAAAATTTGTTTTGAAGCTTGGTGAGATAGGAAAAGACAACATTGGATCGTTAGGTTTGATTAAAGACACTGATAGTCATCTAAGGTATTTCTCACACGGCGTGTACGATATTCGTGTGACGCGTGCAATATTTCTGCTGTCTCTATTGTATTGGCAGTGTACAGCTGGAAAGTACGGACCACTTCAGTTTGCCACTCAAAGTAATAGCAATCTGATGGAACAGGTTAATTGTGGACAGATTGAATGTTGTGTGAACTGTTTACAGTTCAAGATAAGAGGACCCACATCATTCGAATTCAAATGTAGACGGTTGATTCGCCTTTGATTTGCAGTGGTCGATGCATGCATGTCTCTGCTTCACTGCCATGCACATGATGTCTACGTCAGCTTCATAACGCATCAACTGTATCAAAGAGGAACTTGATTCAATCATTCAGTTTGAGTTTTCCATTTCCATAGATATTTTGTGATAAAGAATCCAACTGTTAATGATTTCTATTCAAAATCCCTTGTCATTCCGCGTTTTAAATCTGCAAGAGAATAAGTTGGTTTCGTTGGAATAAGTTGGAAAACAGACACTTTTCGTTAAAAGTATATCAACATTTTTCCTGAAATTTCTATGTTAAAATTTGCAGTTACACCAACGAAAAGTGTCTGTTTGTACACTTTACTTCATCCTCTGTCACTGAATGATAACTCATTTGAAAGATCATGATCTGTAGATGATTTCTATAATAACCAGTTTAACAAAATACCAATTTGTGTAACTTTTATGTGCAAAAATTCGAAAAAATGGAGTCAACACCTTAAATGTCACAATTTTACCATTGGAAATACATAGGATTGTGTTATCCTCTCTATTTCTGAAAAGCAAATGATCTGATCCGGCAGACGCGAAGTTTTGCAGTAGGTTAGAGGTATACTATGCTATGTGAAAGTTTTATGTACTACCTCGTTCCCTGCACAACTTCACGCTAGCTCCCGGACTAAAAGTCTTGATGACAGAGCATAACCGATATCTACATGTCATTGCATTTCGTCAATACAGATGATTTAATAACATAGAAAGTCATGTACTTCTAGCTGGTCTAAAATGTACTTTTGAATACGGCTTGCAAAGTCAGCAAACCTATGTAACAGTGCAAGATTAGTAAACATGAAATTATCAAAGAAATCTCTGCGTGTACCCGTATACAGTAGATACTTGTACAAATCAAACACACTCAGGTTGCATAATCGTTTTATTCATGACATTTCTCTATTGCTGAAATCTCCTCGATGTTGAAATTCAGTTGATGAAGTTCTATGTGATTCCCGTGCATCAATCTGGGCCAAATGTCCAGAATCACCGTGAGAATAAAATTCTTCACCGGCAATCTCTGAGGTTTCTCTGAAATGTGGAAAACAAATGGAAAATGAAAAGTAGAGAGACATGATAATTAGCTTCTCAATATACGTCATGTTCCGGAGTACTTGAAAGTGTAGACAGGATGGGAGAAATTGCATCAGGCAAAGTACACGAGCACCGCATTTTGTACTTATTGTATGGAGAATCAATGGGAATCCTTTTATCAGAACCAAGTTAGAACCGCTGTTTTACTAGTTCAAGGAACCGGAACAACGATTCGACTCGGTTTGAGTTTTTGGACAGTGAACCGTGGTTTGTAAAGTATAAGCTTTGGGGCACGACGGTGGTTTTGAAGAGTTGTTAATTATGGTCTTCCGCTTTCCAGCAACTGTAGAAATAGATTAGCAGATGATGTACATGTACGTTGTAAGCTTTCATCCAAAATTCTCCGAAACTAGAGTCAGAAACTCGAATTGAATTAGAAATTTCAAGGCATTAATGCGCCTCTAGTGCTCAGTAGAAGACTTTCAAAGGAATGAGGATGTATAATGTTCAACCAATGCTTGATAATTATTCATTCTGTACAGTGTAAGTGACGTTGATGGTCTGATATTTATATAGGTGTAAGTTAACTTTGTTGAGACCAGTTTTAATATTGGCTATCCTGTCATCAATTCCCGCTTTCTTTATCAATGGATGTTATGTCTTGATCAAAGCGTAGTAGAAAGAATCTCAGCTTTCTATTTCTCATTCATAGCGTCAGACTGTAGAAAGGTAATATCATGGCTGATTAGTCAGGCATAGATTCCTATGAATCTTCAGTGTTTGGACAAAGATATCAAAGGAATCTATGTACATGATCTGAAAGTCTATTCTGCTTCAAAGATTTCCATTTCGAACAAAAGATTATAATTTTAGCATCTTAGGATTTTTACATTCAAAGCAAAAATCTTTTTTTCAGAGATCTTATCGTATTGGGAAATAGAATCTGATTGTATGGATAAGACTTCCAAACAAATCAACTATGATCTTACAGTTATATTTTCTTAATTTGAGTAATCTGTCACTTGAGTTGTTGTGACTTCAAAATAGCTGTAAACCTTTTTAAAACTTTATTTCATTCCCAGACACCAGAGCGAGGCTGGAACTGGTCTTTCTCTTGGAAATGAAATCAAATTAGAACAAAGTACAGGATTACAACATTCTGTACAGAGATGGAAGACATCAAAGCTGTAATTTCTGTGCACAGTTACACCCACCGGCATGTACGGAGCAAAGTGGCTGTAGAATACACAAAACTACAGGAATACCGTCACTGTCACTAACTGCCTTAGCATGAATTCATCGCTTAATCCGCATGCTTGGATTGCCAACCATCGGTCAGACGTCGCAACGGGGGTCGGATTCTCGTCAATTTGGGCTACCTGTGACGTCGCGGAGACGATGAATGCGTTGGATTGAAGTGAAAGACCTCTGAGTGAAAATTGTGACGTTTGATGAAGAATTTGAAAATATAAGCTTCAAAATGCATACCTGCAATGAGAACGTAATTGTTTTTACGAAGTTAGCCAATCCTACACATGCATGCAACGGCCATTCGTGGAAATCCATTGATTAAAAGCACGAGCTTAAAGATTGCACAGTTTTCAAGTCCGAGGAAATTATTCTATTCTCCCTATTTCAAGCATTGCATGGACAAGCACAAAATGCTAATTCACATACTTGAGCATAGACATGCATCATTACTGGAGGCAAATTGAATTTTCGTGTATACACCGAATAGATAGCTAGGTTACTGATGAAATAATACAGAAATCTAAGAGATTGTAGACATCCAACAGTAAACTGAATAACAATGATATTTCATGGTAAACAAATTCAATGATATCTTTATGATGATATTGATCAAATTGATTTCAGCATAGAAATGCAAGGAGAATACTACCCTCGCAGGGCAGTATTTTAGGGAGGGCAAGAAACATTTTCATGGAGATATTCGTATAATATAATCACATTGATTATTGGACATTTGCCATGGACTTAGAGGATGAGTTATTCTATGAATCCAGGCGTGCAAGAAAGCTGTAAGAATCATCGTCCTCTTCGCGGCTTCGGATTCCTACATTTTCTTGCCCTTCTGTTTTCATAGAGCACTTATTTTCTGGTGAATTACATAGTCAGTCTCTCCTGTAGATTTCAATGCAATTGAGGTGTCAGCGGGTTGCACACAATATCCATTACGCTGCTTAGTACTTTTCACTAAAACGAAGAAAATAAAAAACATTTAACGAAAACTGCAGTCTTGCTGTCTGCTTTTGCATGTGTTTTTTTTAAATACTGTTTCACCAGAACCGGGTAGAACTGGGCAGACCTTGAGATTCGTAGTGCACATTATTCTGTGAAAGTTTTTTTCGACCTCGTTCCCTGCAGAAACTCGTGCTGGCTGCCGGACTATGAGGTGTGCATCATTCTGTGAAAGTCTCATTGTCGGCCTCGTTCCCTGCAGAAACTCGTGCTTGCTGCCGGACTATGAGGTGTACATCATTCTGTGAAAGTCTCATTGTCGGCCTCGTTCCCTGCAGAAACTCGTGCTTGCTGCCGGACTGTGAGGTGCACATCATTCTGTGAAAGTCTCATTGTCGGCCTCGTTCCCTGCAGAAACTCGTGCTGGCTGCCGGACTGTGAGGTGTACATCATTCTGTGAAAGTCTCATTGTCGGCCTCGTTCCCTGCAGAAACTCGTGCTGGCTGCCGGACTATGAGGTGTACATCATTGTGTGAAAGTCTCATTGTCGGCCTCGTTCCCTGCAGAAACTCGTGCTGGCTGCCGGACTATGAGGTGTACATCATTGTGTGAAAGTCTCATTGTCGGCCTCGTTCCCTGCAGAAACTCGTGCTTGCTGCCGGACTGTGAGGTGCACATCATTCTGTGAAAGTCTCATTGTCGGCCTCGTTCCCTGCAGAAACTCGTGCTGGCTGCCGGACTATGAGGTGTACATCATTCTGTGAAAGTCTCATTGTCGGCCTCGTTCCCTGCAGAAACTCGTGCTTGCTGCCGGACTGTGAGGTGCACATCATTCTGTGAAAGTCTCATTGTCGGCCTCGTTCCCTGCAGAAACTCGTGCTGGCTGCCGGACTGTGAGGTGCACATCATTCTGTGAAAGTCTCATTGTCGGCCTCGTTCCCTGCACAAACTCGTGCTGGCTGCCGGACTGTGAGGTGCACATCATTCTGTGAAAGTCTCATTGTCGGCCTCGTTCCCTGAAGAACCTCGTGCTGGCTGCTGGACTATGAGGTGTACATCATTCTGTGAAAGTCTCATTGTCGGCCTCGTTCCCTGCAGAAACTCGTGCTGGCTGCCGGACTATGAGGTGTACATCATTCTGTGAAAGTCTCATTGTCGGACTCGTTCCCTGCAGAAACTCGCTCTGGCTGCCGGACTATGAGGTGTACATCATTCTGTGAAAGTCTCATTGTCGGCCTCGTTCCCTGCAGAAACTCGTGCTGGCTGCCGGACTATGAGGTGTGCATCATTCTGTGAAAGTCTCATTGTCGGCCTCGTTCCCTGCAGAAACTCGTGATGCTTGTTCTTGATAGTGAGAACGCTAACTCACAGTGTTGTCTTTAATGTCTTCATAGAGCGTGTAGGCAAGTACCCAATCGCAAGGATAGAAATGACAAGTTAAGTCAAGCAAGTAAATATGTTAAAGTGCTTGTGAGAATGTTCATTAAGTAAAGCAGAACTTCCCAGTGCCGCATTTTGGGAATGTGATTGCCTCTCTGATCATAAATCATGACAATCATCATAGACGGCAGAAAGTCAAAGTGGAAAAATAGAACTGTTCGCTTACTCATAAATTCTCTTTCTAATCAGAGATCAGAACTTGATGTGACTAAGTGGTGCGTGAGTTTCAAGAAATTCCGAAGACAAGGTAACATGAGGGTTGCCTGTATAGTTCTCAAATCTGCATGCGGGCTGCCCTTATTCCATTCACTGGTAATTAGTATGACAAGAGCAAACAGATCTGCAAGTGTATATGAGCCGACAGATGTCTTTTACTCATGTGCGAGAGAATTGCAGTCTGCTGCGGAAACATGTCTATTTCCGGCTAATAAACTTTCTCTTGCTGGGCCCCGGAAGAAACTTAGTTCTACTGTCAGAATGGAACGCTGTGAGTTCAGTCTCCGACATGAGCTGCAAGTGATCTCCATCCTAAGACAGAAGACGAGGTGTAGAACTCGTTACAGTCATTAGTGATTGACAAAGATAAAAATCAATGCTATCGCAATCAAGCAATGAAGAATTATAGTGCGTTTGGGAAAGTGCGTGTCAGCTATTCATCATTGCACCAAGTCCAGCAATGTACCAACAATGTCCAAACATAGACAATCGCACCAAGGTTGCTGCTAGGTTACTACATTATAAGATTTCTATGTGTCCCAGTTCAGCAATGAGAGTCCTAAAACAAGGTACAGTTGTTGAACGAAAAATCTATGTAATTTTTGCAACAGAATATTTCTATGTATGACAGACCACGGATTTCTAACAAATAACTGTCTGTTTTTAGAATGGTAAAAGTGTGCATAGCATTGGCATTGCTGAACATTTTGCCATTGAAATGCACACTTTTTAACATTGTTTCAGAACTTTTTCTGTAGTAGAATGGAAATGAAAGCTAGTAACAATGACACAGTGACAATCCCAACAATCCTAGTAGTCTCACAGTTTATGAATGAATTCCCAATATTTCAAACTAAGTTAAACTCTTTCTTGCTCAATTTTTCTATTAAATTACATCTTCTGGAAATTTCTGAGTGACGTATTTATGGCACATGTGCATAGTTTCTTATGGATAATCTATCAAGAGATTTCTTGCATTCATCCCTCAAAGCTAGGAGCACGGATATCTATGACAAATATACCACATAGAAATATGAATTTCTTGTTTTGACTTCTTTAGGCTCTCAAACATCAAATACTGAATCATGTGACTCACTTCAACTTTTATATCGAAGTTGATGTTCTGAACTCAATCATGTTTCAAATTTCATGGCATTCTGATGAATAGTTTCTTTTCTGCAAGAGAAAATGTACGAAAATTACCAAGTGTTTCACAATCCATAGATGTTTCTTGAATTTTACCATTGCATTCCAATGGGAATCCTTCAACCTTGCCTGCAACGGACAGTGAATGTTGTGACACTCAAGAATTTGATTTTTGTAGTCAGCGTTTCAAGATCTACAAATCCATGCTATTAAGCCCTTTGTGCACGAATTTAAGAAGAAAGTGTCAATGTCTCCCGTACTACTATGGAATCGCGAAACAAATACGCATGTTTTATTCTACGATATTTCATTGAGATCAATCCCTCGGATAAAGCCTCAGATACTTAGCTCCTTACACTCGTAGATTCTGAATATTTACCTCCCGAAATCAGTTGGATATTGGAGAAAAACTTTGATAAATGTTCACATTGTGCTCTTCAGACGGTCTTGTGATCGGCAATGTAGTGTCCACATGTTGCTATGTTTCTGTCATACAGCCTCTATCGTCTCTCTTCTCGTCAAACTTGAAATCTTCATTCTTCAACTTTGCTGTAACATTAAGTTAATAGACGCATGACAAGTTGGGATTCCAATAGAATTTCAGTTATCTATTGGAATTCCGTCACGAGCTGACAATGGAAACATATCTGAGACATAGGAAGTAATTGATGCTCGAGTTTCCCAATTTTGGTCAACCGTCAACTTTATTAGAGATTAACGGAGTACTTAAAGGAAGTGAAGAATGAATACAATTATAGGAATGAGTCAAATTCTTTCGACTTACATATCAAGAACACTATTCAATAATGCGAATTCCGTCATCCAGGCGGAGAAAGAATGCGAATTATGGAGAGGAGGCTTATTCCTAGGCGAGGAAAAAATTCAATAAAATCAATAGCAATCAAACTGATGAATTCCAACATGTAGAAGATAATTGATAATCGACCTCTGTCGCATAGCTATGTCATGTATTTGTAATTCAACGTAGCTATGTATTACTCCTCAATAGATGTCGCAGATTGTTGGCAAATATCTTGGACAGCATTGGTTTTTCGACTGCTATGACACGCAGTGGAAATGGTCATAGTCCTTCACAGGAATTTGCGGGGGGAGGATGAAATGCCCGTCGATTTCTTCATTAATCAGTAGTTGGCATTGTTGTCCTCTGAAATCACATGCTTTGAATTGTATTAAATGAAAAAGTGCACTATTGAACGGAATAAACATACTATGTCAAATGTGCGGAGAAATGTTGTAATTTCAAGACTTCAGGAGTAGAGGTCCTCTTAGATGTCCTTGTCATTATAAGAATCACTCTTTGAAGGCAGTAGGAAAATGGCTTCAATTGTGTTAGATTTAGGATTTGCAATTAGCGCATTAATGTTAGTGCATGATGTGGCAGCTGTTGAGGACTGTTCCCATTTTTCAACTGAGGATACAACTCAATATTTAATTACTCTATCTAAGGATGTTTTCCTCTTTAACGGTCTTAAATACAAAATTCTTAGAATACACCAATCGAATATGAATAACATGCACATTTAGCAACGCGAAAAACAAAAGATCGTCAAGTTACCTGGAAGTGAGCTATTCTTTGCAAGAGCCTAAAATTTGGTTCATGTGCAATACTCATAAGTTTTCAAGTGCACATTTTAAAGGATAATTTAGGGTTTTGCATCAAATCTTATAGCTTTCCATTATTTCAATTCAATTAGAAGTACAATATTTCTATTGATGAACAATCTATTGTGATATACGAATCAGTGGGTAATGTGGTCCGAGAGTCATCTTCTAATTACAAAAGAAAGATTACAAAGTTCGATCCAAAAGGAGCAACTGATTTCTAGGATTCTGTTATCTGTACAAGTCCATAATGCATGAAAATTGACATCTAAATTCGATAAATCAAGAGGTCACCGTGTTTCCGCCAACCCACTCTCGCAGGTTGCCTTACAATCTAACCTGAAATGTTATAGAGGATGTGATGGGAAATTGACTCAATGATGATGAAATGTTTAAACTGCATTATCCTCCTAAATAAGCGTACTATATCAAATACACAAAGAAAATCTGCTATTTTAAGACTTGTAAAAGACACAGTAAATTATCTGTAGTAAGTTATCTGTACGAGTCCATAATGTACGAAGATGGACATCTGAATTCAGGGCATTTTTTACATAGTAACTAGCAGTTCCATCAGAGGGGCCCGCCAGTTTTCGAATTTTCGAGTCACTGGTGGGCCCATGCCCTTGCGTTTATTACTTGATTCAATAACAGAAAGCCACTGAAATATAGAAAAGAATGAAATACTGAAATCTGAATCATTAAGCTCTAAAAGCCATTTCCTCTACAATTGCAAAAGCTCGTCAAATTAACGACTTCTAATGCGATGTCTTGTTTCTGCATACCATTGACTTCGGTTAATCACATAAAAACGTGCAACTAAGAAATTTTCGACGACTTTTTAAACGTTACTTAATGGTTCATCAGCTCTTTGAATACGAACGGACGGTGGTCGCCTACTGTGATATGGCACTCATAAATTTCTGCTCATAATAAGATTGTATCACTTAAATTTGCCCACGCAGTCACTTTTCCTAAAAAATGGCCTGCTATAAACATATGCGTTCAAGTGCTCCACCAGTAAAAATTCACTAAAAAATGGACATCTGAATTCGATAGAGCAAGAGGTTACTGTGTTTCCGTCAGGCCACTTTCGCAGGTTGCCTTATAATCTAACCTGAAATGTTGTCTGTTTCACGCTACCTTTCCGTGGATTATTTTTACTCTTGCATCACTGTGATGAAAAGTCTCCAACTCATCACGTTGTGCGACAACTTGTTGAGTAGATTGTTAATCATACGGTGTATCATCGCCCACACAGAGACATTAGCGCCAATTTGCAGCAGCCCTCCAATTACTGTCTTCTGGTGGAGGAAATGGAACGTTTCCTGCATCTGTGGAGGGCCTCTGACTCACGCTATGATGGCAAAAAAGCAGTGAGAAGAAGCTGTGCGTTGTCACGACAACAAATGAGATGTGTGGGACCTCCAGCGCAGTGTTGGAATGTCGGAATTGGTGGTGAATGAGTCGATTTATGTCTGTTATGACAAACACAATGATTTCCTTTATTCTACGGGAATCTCATGGATGGGAGAGAAAGAAAAGTCATCGCCTGCACCTTTGATGACAATGTCTTTTGGCTCCTCTGTTGTCAAGAATGTTTCCTGAGTCATATATAAGTTTATCCACGTGTCATTCATTCTCACCGGTGATGAATGTGCAGATTTAGATCCATTCTTCCGTATCAGTGTATCTTTGATATCCTGTCCATGCACTCCTTTCAGTCCTTCTGATACCTCTGTTACCCAATGACGGAGAAATTCCTATCGTGGATGAAAGCATGTTTCAGCAAAAATTATTTAACTCGTCATAGAAATTTCATCATGATCTCAATTGATATTTGAAACATGGATATCCGTGTTGAAATACTAATGGAGAATGATATAGGAGTGTGAATTTGAAGTAAATCACAGTACTTCATATATCTAGGAGAACTTCCAACAAATTATAGATATATCTAGGAGAACTGAACTTCATTTTCGTCACGGATGCTTCATTTTAAAAAATATATACCACTGCTTTCAAGCGGCACAGATAGACCACTTCATTCTCACAATTTCAAAAAATGAAGCGCTCACATCTTCGGTTTTCCTAATTTATCCGTATTCGAAAACAGTAGGCTATTCTATCTAATACTTATTGTCCGCTGAAATTGTATTCAAATTGCATTGAATTAACACTCTATGATGAAGATTGCGGAGTTCCAGTTCGCCTGGGCATAGTGCTCAAGTTGAGGAAATCTTTCTATATAGAAATTACACAATTGCAAGACTTTTTCTTGATTCATACTCTCATTAATTGACTTGCACGGGAGGAAATTCCTTTTTGTTACCATTTTTCTTCTTTGTTCATTCATGTTCATATACTCCGTCTATCTCGCCTTGTTATAAATTTAGTTGAAACAGTTAAAGTCGTCTGTGATCGCGGTAACTATCATTCACTTGCTCATAGACAAAGCATTTCCTACTTTCCTAAACGTCCATTTATGTTCACTTTCCGACTTGATTGAATTATTCGGAGATAGCGTTTCAAGTGACCTCTTTATTTGTCCTGTCAAATGTCCTTTCCTCCATTAATTGACAAATATCGCGTCTTACACTCCTATGACCTGTTGTCAAGACTTGCCCTCAATTTATGCTACTTGTTGTCTAGTTGTTACTCTCCAATTTATGGAGCGGAAAGTGATATTGCTTGCATTGTTGAAGATGATGAGATAACCTAAGAATGAGTTGCCCGTGGATTAGTTAAGTCACTTAAATTGAATAAATTTCTGGTGGATCTCGTTTCCATCACTCATATGCCAACAAAAATTGAAGTAGAAGCCTTCCGCCATCAACAGGAGGTGATTCTTCATAGTTACAAACAACAAAAAAGCGAGTCTCTCTTTCCAACTTCTACTTGTGGTCAAAATAAAAGTTGGAAGGAGATACTCGCTTTTTTGCTGTCTGCAACTATGAAGTAGAAGCCGTATTTCTGATTTTAAGATATCATATGACTTTGTTGTCGCAAGGTGCAAATATTTAATGACGCTTCAATGGTTGTATCTTCCATTATGGCAAGAAGATTTCTATGTCCATCTTCGATATCTTTCTTATTATGGGCGAACCGAAGGAATTCAATCACTCATAGTATCACTCACTATACTATTGAGAACTGTCTCCGTTCATGGACTCTTAGATATGTAACACAGGTGAATACACAGGAGTCCAAGCTTTGCCGCACGTTATGAAATGGCACAATCTGCTGACTAAATACCATAGCAATCGAACAATGAGCAGCCAGTTCAACATTAAACACGCCGAACTGTGAGAAGTTTCACTGACTGTTATCAACATAGAAATAAACTGTTTATCTGAAGTTCGCTAGAATGGAAATTGACCCAAGGTCGCGGCACATCCGGGGGAACTAAGTTGGGGCATGAAGAACCAATTAAAAGCTTCGATTTACTCATGTGACTTATTCTAACCCAATGATACAGACGTTGGCAAGTGCATCTAAGTGAAAATGCGTGCGATTTATGTGCCGTTATTGTGCATTGCATGAAGCTTAATTTCCATTCTAGAGGTTTCATTGTTGTCAATTTCTATGGTTATCAACCGGATCACACAGTAAATAGAGATGTCGAGTTCTACAGAGACGTTTGTGGGTGTTTTTTCTTGCGTCTGCTAACTTTTTTAATGATGATCGTAGGTCCCAACATTATCGAGAAAACTTTTTTGTAATGATCTGAATTCCTCGATCTGAAAGAATCGCAGTGATCGGAACATTTTGAAGGAACTCACAGCAATCCGCATTTTTGCCCACTTGGTAAGTTCCTGCATGCGCTATTGCTTTGAATGAGTTTGCACTTTTAGCAAGGTGATACACTTAGACAATCTAATTCTGTGCATTTAAAGCTTTTCACCTGCAATCAACACTCACATGAATAAAATGTCGTTGTAACTTTTCGATCATGTTCGAGAATCGGACGTTTTTATTCATTCAGTCTCTCAAAAAAAGCAACGAAGATAACTATTGTCTTAGTATATATATTACCTCGCTAGCAGCAGCATCAGAAATTTCAGATATCAGAATAGCTGAGAAATTATTGATTTAAAACTGTTGAAAAAGTCAAAGTAAAATCTCATCTCCTTTAAGAAGGATAAACATCGGTACTCAGGAAACCTTAGATATTTATCCTAAGAACTTTCCATGTTTTTGAGGATTAGAGAATGATTTGAGTTATTTGCAGATGAACATGAAGATACAGTTAATAACATTTCAAGTCGCAATGATGAAACTTGACACCACAGTCAACTATGTGACGGCGGTATACGTAAAAGACAGTCTGAAAAGAAGCAAGTATGCCGTGCTGACGTCTGACTTGTTGTAATCGTATCGCGTGTGCACTGAGTCAAAGTTCTCCGTCTATATTTCAGACAGAAGTATGCGGTTAGCTGTGTGTTTGAACTTCACCTGTTTGAGGTGAACCTACAGCAGGAGAGCAGAAAGGTACATGCCGCTGTAAACATCCTGTCTGAGTGTCCTAAATCAGACAAATAGATCCTCTATATATCATTATTGCACAATCATAATACAGAAAAAATGATGCATGACTTAGAGTACAGCCAAGATGTACATGTGATCTTCGCTGAGCATTTGGAGAGATGCTCTTTACCATGCATGGCAGTGGGGGCATTACTGAACGTAGCATAGATATCAAGTGGTTGTCTATGGAATCAGATATCTGTGGACAATGCAACTACAATACTCTATTGGTCTTGCTGCGGTGATAGATAGCTATCAAAGCAATCTACCGCTGCATCAATCTCAGCCGTGCCGTAATTCTTAAGGGAAAAGGACATTTTAACTGTCTTTCAATTGTGAATATCTTTCATCTTCAATTCTAAATTAGACGCCGTTATTCAGGCCTTCCCAATTTGACTATGGTACTTCACTGTCCATCCTCCCTTTCCCAGCGATAATGGCATTGATTCGATCTCTATGTCTCTTAATTCGGACTGGTGTAAGAGAAGCTGACCTTGTGAGTTTAATATCACAGACAATCACAGATTTTAGGCATTCAGAAATTTCCAGGTATCATAGATTTCATCCTCGAGATATAAGATGTCATAGACATTAGTCTCCAATGCATGTATCGCATTTCAAAATGATCATGCCTTCACATCATAGCATTCTATCAAAGTTGCCGGGCATAAATCGGAAATTTTCCAATTCATTTTTAATGGAAATACAACTTCCCATTTTTTTATTTCCTCCTGTGCCATATTATGTACATTTTCAATGTCTATGTCAGTGCGCGATCATCGACATTTTTTCTACGTAAAATGTTTCTTAATCTATGATAGCTCAGGCATAGAGTTCAGACATGAATTATAGCTATCTGTCGTCAGGTGTAAACTCGCTGCGCGCTCTCGGATATCTTCCAATTTATGCCCTGTGCAGGTAGCTATAATTCTTCTAAGGTTGCACGCCAGCGATTTAAGCTGTAATCTTCATTTCTAAAATCCTTAATTTTGCGAACATTGCCTTATTCACAGCAAATTTCAAGTTGGTTGAGAAGAACAGCAAAGCATCCGTATGAATTCACATGAAATGAAAAGTCAACATTTAATCCCAACATCTTAAACTTTAACACCTACTTACCGATGAAAGAGATTTCTATTGTAAGTCTTCAAATCTTAACAGGAAGACTACCTTTGAAGGTTTCCTTGTATTCATGTTGAACTGCGAACTTCTAGCCTTCATTCGATGCGCCTTCACTTCAACTTTAAACAATCGAATCTTTCTCAAGACCTCACTTAAAAAAGCACCGACAAGAACGCTGTCTGGTAGAGACATTCCCACGGGAAACGGACAAAGGTAAGACGTTAAGAACGGAAAAGTCAAGTTCCTCGTACACCACTTGCCCACAATGTCAAGAAGTTGAAGAGAACTGAAGCAATTTCTCATCCCTGTCTTCATGCAGGAGTTGTGACTTTCATAGATATTTAATAATGAAGGAGGTTTTCTTTATCAGTGATTTTCTGTACATTCGAAGGCTGTACGTGATTATTGTGCAGAATAATCAACCAGTTACCATGAAAATTGCGGAATTTGAATGAGGGAAGTACTCCCTTTGTCTATGCGAATTCGGTTGGCGGTGGTGAAATCTTTATGAAAATACTTTGAAAATAGAATTCGGAGGATAGGAGAAGAGGCCCTAAATACATTCTGTCGGGTTGCTTCCAGACTCTCCACACAAACCTCAGCGACCTTTTCTTAAGTACGGGAGGCCATGAAGAATAAAATGTCAATCGCTTTGATGCGCCACAATGCCAGAGCACTTCTATCTTTGTATGTAGCGGAGATTAGCAGGCGTGAACTCTGGCTGGGTCACCGCGTTGCTTTGACTCTTGATTTCTTTTGGTTCTCTTTTATATTTTCTGTATCACATAGTTTTAGGTATAGCATCTGTTATTTCAGGATTTATGTCCAGAAAGAGGCAGTACCTTCTTTTTAAGAATTAGTTGTTAGCAAGAAATCCAGCAAGTTGTATAGTTTCTAATAATAGAAATATTTGATTAGAAATTGCTATCCAATTGTCGCTGAGTGTGTTGTCTGGTCTTTCAAGTTCCACCAAATGTATGTGTTTTACAAGCGATTTAATTCATGCGAAAAGAATTCCTGTGATCATGACCTACGCCCGCAGGGACGAAGGGTCCTCAAATACTATAGATGCCTATAAAGAGACACAGCGTTTCACTTGGGTTTTTTTCACACAAATGATGCAACATCCCCAATCCTTATTCTCATTGACTCCCAATTTTATAAATTCCCATGAAAAATTATCTAGACCCCTCAAACATAGAAATTGACAACAATAAAACAGCTAGAATGGAAATTAAGCTTCATGCAATGCACAATAACGGCACATGAATCGCACGCATTTTCACTTAGATGCACCTGCCAACGTCTGTATCATTGGGTTAGAATCAGTCACATGAGTAAATCGAAGCTTTTAATTGGTGGTTCATGCCCCAAGTTAGTTCCCTCGGATGCGCCGCGACCTTGAGTCAATTTCCATTCTAGCGAACTTCAGATAAACAGTTTATTTCTATGCCCTCAAAGGCTCAATATGATATAGGATATTTACCTGCTACATCACTCATACATTGGCTCTTTATATTTATCTCTCATAGATAACTTGGAATTCATAGATATCTGAGCTGCTTGTCTTTGCTATATTT
Source organism: Prostheceraeus crozeri (assembly GCA_907163375.1). Classification (NCBI taxonomy): domain Eukaryota; kingdom Metazoa; phylum Platyhelminthes; order Polycladida; family Euryleptidae; genus Prostheceraeus; species Prostheceraeus crozeri. The sequence continues at coordinate 137,849 of CAJQUW010006627.1, read as the reverse complement.
CTTCTAATATAACGTCTAATAGGAACGTCGGTCAACATGGTAGCCTTCAATCTCGATCATAATTTCCTGAAACTGCAGGTTCGATGCAACATATTTTGAACTCCAAAGAACAATTTTTCCTGCATATCCATATCAATGCACAGACAGTGTTGGGCATTGTTAATTTTACGCTGATAATGCATCCGAAGTGAAATGAAAAATCCAAAGTTATCAGTTCTCGTTCTGAAATTTCAAAATTTAATTTCTAAACTTGTTCATACGTTGAAGGAAATTGTTTTATTTGATTTTGGAACGCTGTTGTACTAAAAGTAAATCTTTACGTGACTAAAATGGTTGAAAAAAGTGAATATTTTTGAATAATTCGTTTCGAATGTGCCATCGATATTTCGATTACTATGACTTTATCCATTGCGTTGGAGCGTTCGAGCCTTAGCATTCCCTGGGTTGAAGGCTCTTATATCGCGCATGTGATTCTGTCGATATCTATGCGACCTCCAGATGCATAGAATTCCCGTCCAGAGCTGTAATATCTCCAAGTTCATGGTATAGAGAGGATATCAGATCATAGAAATCTGAGAATGTCAATAATTTTTGTCATCGAGCTCTTAATCATTTCATCAAGAAAATTGCGATAACTGTCAAAGACTTCGAACGTTTAAAGCAATCTAGAATGATATGTTTCATTCACAGAATTAGATTGTTTAATCGTATCACTTTGCTAGAAGTGCAAAATGATTCAAACAGATGGCACATACAGGAACTTAATAAGTGAGCAAAAAGAAATTTTTAATACCTTACAGAGATAAGAGAAATAGTCGTGCGTCGCTTGCGGATTGCTCTGAATTCCTTAAAAATGCTCCAATCGCCACGGTTCTTTCAGATTCGAAGAATTCAGATCATTGCCCAAAAGTTTTCTCGATAATGTTGGGCCCTCCGATCATTTTAAAAAAAGTTAGCAGGTGCATGAAAAAACGTTCACAAACTTCTCTGTAGAATTTGACATCAACTGTGTCTCTGCTATGTGATCCGCTTGATAACAGTCACTGAAACTTTGCACAATTTGGCGTGTTTAATTTGAAGTGTCTGCTCATTGTTCGATTGCTATGGTATTTAGTCAGCAGATTGTGCCATTTCATTTACGTTACATGTTCCAATGCTTCCCTTCTAGTCAAACGGAAGAAGAGATGACCTGTCTAATTCTGTGGTTTCATTGTTTTCTGTGATGTGAACGAATGCGACAGGATTTATCGATCTGACGCCTTAGAGCTCCTGGAAAAGCACAATTCTGACGTCTTTGTTCAAAAATGAAGTTAGTCTTATTAGATTGAAAATTGGTCGAACATTTCTTCTCATTTCTCTCATCCGATCTTGTGTCATCATTCCGTGTCTTCAGACTTCGTGGCTCCGATCAGAAGGTGTTGCGCGCGGCTGCAGTTCCTTAATCGCCATTGTCTCATAATTCTCATGAGATCAAGGACAAAGGAACGCAGCTCAACACTTTCCATCACCTGCGTTACGCGGCAGAGCAAATACAAGCGCACGCCTGAGTCAACAGAAAGCGAACGAACTAACTTTCTACTTTTACTAAGTAATTGAATCAGCCGGGTGACAATGGAGACGCACAATAAGATAGCGATTACGTCACTGGTGATGTGTTCACGGAACTAGCGTGTCCTGTTTCAACTTGAGAGTGGATGACAGACAGTTGTCACGCTAAAGGGGGAGTTGTCCGTCCCCCTCAACATCAAAATGGTACAGCAACCTGTCGGCCGCAGAAACTCATTTTATCCATGAATTCCTTCTAATTCTCTGCGATATTCGGTAATTATGTCTTCACAGGAGTCTTCCAGAGAAAGTTTTCCACTGTCACGGAAAAACCTTGATCTCTACTTTAATAACAGATGTCGATATACTGTCACGTCATACTGTGGCGACAGCTCGTGAAGGCAGGACCAAAGCAACTATGTTGATACTATGTCTGCAGCGACGTATAAGGAGCGTCTATCTTCCTGTGTGTATGGCAAATGTTCAGGGATAAATCTGACTAGAATGCTGCAATGGAACATAGAGTACGACCAGAAAATTCTGTAGAGTTAAAGAATAGAAAGCTGTTTAGCATTCTGGCAACCTTAATAGATGTATATACGAATGTAGAATGAGTGAAGCGATATCTATATTTTTTCATGAGAAGAGACGAATATTAAAATTACTATTGCTGAACATAGACATCGCGTTGAGTCTTAGCAATACATTTAAAACAGATCGTGATTGTCAGTGAGGCAGAGCATAGATTTACAGATATCCAAGACTACGTAATGGATGAAATATGAAATCTTATCGTCCATGAAGCATACGGTAACCATTACTTTCTAGAAAGCTGCTGTTAATTGCCGAGTCCATGCATCGAAAATCAATAGTTGGCCTGGGAGCCCTTTCTTCCGCAATAAAAATTGAAGGAAAGTAAGTCATCCTCTAAGGAAATTTGTAGAAATTTCTTTAGAAATCAATTAGTGTTACATGCATTTGTTCTATGCCACGCATGTCATAAATGAACAAAAATCTCCTGTCTTTCTATAGCAAGATTTCTAGATCTCCATGGCATTAGAAATACGTCACATGAGAATATATTAAAATAATTAGTCTCGACATCCAGCGAAGGAATGCGGCCTGTTTGTTAGGAGCAGGGATATAGGATTTTTTATGAACTTTTTATTACTGGCGGTGTACATCCTTTTTCAACACTTTTTTTGAAATAGAGTTGATTTATAAGAAATACGTGATAGTCAACATTTTTTTATGTCGTATAGACGTGGCACCACAGAATTAGACAGGTCGTCTCTTCTTCCGTTTGACTAGAAGGGAAGCATTGGAACATGTAACGTTATTGAAATGGCACAATCTCCTGACTAGATACCATAGCAATCGAACAATGAGCAGACACTTCAACATGAAACACGCCAAATTGTGCAAAGTTTCAGTGACTGTTATCAAGCGGATCACACAGCAAAGAGACACAGACGATGTCAAGTTCTACAGAGAAGTTTGTGAACGTTTTTTCATGCGCCTGCTAACTATTTTTAAAATGATCGGAGGGCCCAACATTATCGAGAAAACTTTTGCGCAATGATCTGAATTCTTCGAATCTGAAGGAATCGTGGCGATCGGAGCATTTTGAAGGAATTCAGAGCAATCCGCAAGCGACGCATGACTATCTTTCCTATCTCTGTAAGATATTAAAAATCTCTTTTTGCCCACCTATTAAGTTCCTGCATGTGCCATCGTTTTGAATCAGGTTGCACTTCTAGCAAAGTGATACGATTAAACAATCCAATTCTGTGCGTGGCACTGTATTTACAATAGAAATCTACTAACTAAATTTAAGCCTGTTTGGCAGTATGTGTTGCCAAATCTGAAAAAAGGTTCATGTCCTAACAGGCTTTCAACTCTTTCTCTCTCTGAAATGAATGAACTCCCCCTGTCTTTGTACAGATATCTATCTCTTCTTGGCATTAGAGTCATAGCAGAAATCTACAAATTATTAGAATATGGTACAGTGGCGAACCACCTCCAAGACACGCTAAAGATTTCACTTCTTCATCTGCGGCACGAATCTCTCTCACTCCTTCGCTGTCTTCATCTTCAAATCTCTCTTCGTTTCAGCTCAGATGAACGACAACACGGTGGTGTTTGAAAATATCAGAATTGACAGCTCGTGTCGTTTTGAAAATGTCGAACGTCCATTACAACCAGCTGACATCTCTATTTATACTATTCTTTTAAAGGTTAAATATTCTTCGAACTGTTGTCTCCCGATCTGTTGAGTAAACTGTAAGATGTATAAAGTTAAATTTGTTTGGTGTTGAATTTCATTTCACGTAGCAGGTAACTTTCTCACACTTCTGTACAACAGTTGACAATTTCGTCTTCTTTTTCCTGATCTTATGTCTTGAGTCTTCATAATCCAATATGCAGTTTGGTAAATGACACGTGCAAATACAGACAGCAGTAAAAAATACTCCTGCGTGTTTTCATGTGCTCGCTAGACAAAGTTTTCAGAAGATTCTCAGACTATGTGTTTTTACACTAATAACTCCAGTATGCATTGCCTTTATCTGCACCGAGTAGCGCTCCGCTGAAATACGGTGATATTTCTACTTTCTAGCTTTGTGCAGCGAAGACGTGGAAAAACAGGACGCAGTAGATATGCATAGAAAGTTTAACACACTGGCAAAAAAGGGTATGAGGTATGAAGTCCGTGATAGACCCCGTGTCGCTCTCGGGGAACTACTGACTATTGCGAACCGATATCCCAGATTACCGACCGTGTTTACAATCTCTCATCTCTATGATTATGTGTAGAAATTGAGTCTGTAAAACAGGTCGGATTTCTATCTTTGCTTTCTGGTCTACAACATAACATAATCTTGGATCTTTTAGATCGCGTAAGCTCCTGAAAATGTCCTACGTTTTTAATAATATTGTTATGTTCATGTTAATAATTCTGCAATGTTAATAATACTGTGGGAAATTGAAATTGACTAGGCAGCAATGTAGGAAAAAAGCGGACACATGTAGATTTACGCTAACTGACATTTCTAAAACATCTTTCACATGCATAGATACAAAACTCGACATTCCGTGATGCAGTGTTGGATTCGTCGTTCCACGTTACTCCATAATGTTAAATTGCGCACAGTATGTTCTTTGATTACTATGACGAAGATATCTACATAAAGGGTTGGTAACAATGTATTGGAAGTTAGATAAAAGATAATATGAAAATGATAGTAAAAGTTGACGTTGGTGGCAGTAGAAATTGCATAGAAAGTTGGATATGGTTATCGATACATACATAAAAAAGTTAGAAGTAAACATTAAGAAATTAATTGCTTTATGAATTCAGCAACAAAGAATTCCATTTAGTAGAACAAGACATCTAGGTTAATTTCCATTGTAAATCAGCAAGTGATTTTTGAAGCTCAGCAACATGCACCGAACCGAACAGCATAGAACCGATCTTGTTAATACAGACTCATTGAAAGCTTGACATATGTAATGGATAGAGGATGACTATGCGATTCTCTGGGATATAGAGAGGATATATCAAATAATTTCACGAGCTATGTCAGAGAATCGCATAGCTATCCTCTATCCGTTATAAAGTATGCCAGATTATTAGGACCATAGATATCCGCGATAGAATCCCTCTCTACCAGGATTCTCCATGGGAACAAATTTTATCAAATATAGAAGGGATTCTGAAATACGATTCTACAACTATGTAATAATCTGGTACATAAGCAAAGGTAGACATGGATGTAGAAATGTAGACATCGCACAGAAAGTTCGATGTGCACATAGAAATACGAGCGCACTCTAGCTGCATTGAAAATGAGATGATAGTTGAACACCATGGGATTTTCCGAGTTGGTCATTGCAGTTGGTCATCTTGCTCGCCACCATAGACACTGTAGATTCATGTTTGCAGCTGAGCACTTCTCTGTAAAGTGCTTTCTCGCGCTTCAGACTATTGAGAGTGGAAAGGAGCCCTCTTCCTTTGTTCTCAGTAAAGACAGAAAGATCGTCTTTGAATTACGTTAACCATTCATTATTTTGACGTTTGTTTACCATTTTCATTATGTTCTTGTTTGTTCTTCTTGTAATCAGCTGACTCTATTTATCAAAGCCTTCTGTTTCATTCTCTTTCGCTCTTTGTCAGACGTATCGACTGCAAGTTTGAACTGGTTTCAGATTTAAGCATTTCATCGATCTACCTTGCTCTCCGCTAAACAGTTAATGATAGCAGCTTCTTTATTATTGCAAAGTATCGGAATTCGCGACTGTAGGAGCCGTCAAGAGTCGATTAATTGTGTGAGCATGCGATACCTTTATTGAGCAGCAAATCTCCAATCAGAAAGGTATTTGACGAGATTGCGAGAAGAAAAAGTGAATGAGATGATAATAAGCTTTGAGATGAATAATCTCGGCAGTTGCAAGCGTTTCTGACTCGTTGAATGAGTGAACAGAGAATTTTGTTATGAAATGTGTGCTTTAAAGCACTGCAGAATGGTTCAAACCAAGTAATCAATCATCTGTACAAAGTTTAAAAAGTCAACTCGCAATGATATCGTTCTGAATACTGAATACTGAAAAGAACTTTTTAAGTGAGTGATAGATGCCTAGATGTTATCGGCCATTCCTAGAAATCCATTTGTTACACACATAGGATGGGAGCTAATGACACTTTCTTCCTAAATTCGTGCACAAAGGCCTTAATAGCATGGATTTGTAGATCTTGAAGCGCTGAATACAAAAATCAAATTCTTAAGTGTCACATCAGTCACTTTCGGTTATAGGTAAGGTTGAAGGATTCCCATAGGAATCCAATGGTAAAATTCAAGAAATATCTATGGATTGTGAAACACTCGGCAATTTTCGTACATCGTCTTTTGCAGAAAGGAAACTATTTATCAGAATGTCATGTAATTTGAAACATGATTGAGCTCAGAACATCAACTTCGATATAAAAGTTGAAGTGAGTCACATGATTCAGTATTTGATGTCTGAGAGCCTCTACAAAATGAGTAAAATCGCCAAAATTAAGTCAAAACATGAAATTTACTCATTTTGAAACGCTGACTACAAAATTCAAATTCTTAAGTAACAGCACAATTCACAATTGCTGGCATCCTATCGAGATCACCGTCAGCTGGCTTCCCATCCAGATTATCGGTTCAGAATACGTATAATGCAGACTATCGGTTCCCAATTTTGATTTCCTGTTCCGGAACTCGAATTTCCGGATTATCAGATTAATCAGATTCCGGACAATTAACGCTGCGGAATTCTTGTTTTCGTTAGATTGGCGATGTTTCCGGATTATCTGATACAATTAACGCTGCGGAATTCTTGTTTTCGTTAGATTTGCGATGTTTCCGGATTATCAGATACAATTAACGCTGCGGAATTCTTGTTTTCGTTAAATTGGCGATGTTTCCGGATTATCAGATACAATTAACGCTGCTGAATTGTTGTTTTCGTTAAATTGGCGATGTTTCCGGATTATCAGATACAATTAACGCTGCTGAATTGTTGTTTTCGTTAGATTGGCGATGTTTCCGGATTATCAGATACAATTAACGCTGCTGAATTGTTGTTTTCGTTAAATTGGCGATGTTTCCGGATTATCAGATGCAATTAACGCTGCGGAATTCTTGTTTTCGTTAGATTGGCGATGTTTCCGGATTATCAGATGCAATTAACGCTGCGGAATTCTTGTTTTCGTTGGGTTGGCGATGTTTCCGGATTATCAGATACAATTAACGCCGCGGAATTCTTGTTTTCGTTAGGTTGGTGATGTTTCCGGATTATCAGATACAATTAACGCTGCGGAATTCTTGTTTTCGTTAGATTTGCGATGTTTCCGGATTATCAGATACAATTAACGCTGCGGAATTCTTGTTTTCGTTAGATTGGCGATGTTTCCGGATTATCAGATACAATTAACGCTGCGGAATTCTTGTTTTCGTTGGGTTGGCGATGTTTCCGGATTATCGGATACAATTAACGCTGCTGAATTGCTGTTTTCGTTAGATTGGCGATGTTTCCGGATTATCAGATGCAATTAACGCTGCGGAATTCTTGTTTTCGTTAGATTGGCGATGTTTCCGGATTATCAGATACAATTAACGCTGCTGAATTCTTGTTTTCGTTAGATTGGCGATGTTTCCGGATTATCAGATACAATTAACGCCACGGAATTCTTGTTTTCGTTAGGTTGGCGATGTTTCCGGATTATCAGATACAATTAACGCTGCGGAATTCTTGTTTTCGTTAGATTGGCGATGTTTCCGGATTATCTGATACAATTAACGCTGCTGAATTCTTGTTTTCGTTAGGTTGGCGATGTTTCCGGATTATCTGATACAATTAACGCTGCTGAATTCTTGTTTTCGTTAAATTGGCGATGTTTCCGGATTATCTGATACAATTAACGCTGCGGAATTCTTGTTTTCGTTAGGTTGGCGATGTTTCCGGATTATCTGATACAATTAACGCTGCTGAATTCTTGTTTTCGTTAGGTTGGCGATGTTTCCGGATTATCAGATACAATTAACGCTGCTGAATTGTTGTTTTCGTTGGGTTGGCGATGTTTCCGGATTATCAGATACAATTAACGCTGCGGAATTCTTGTTTTCGTTAGATTGGCGATGTTTCCGGATTATCAGATGCAATTAACGCTGCTGAATTCTTGTTTTCGTTAAATTGGCGATGTTTCCGGATTATCAGAGACAATTAACGCTGCGGAATTCTTGTTTTCGTTAGATTGGCGATGTTTCCGGATTATCAGATACAATTAACGCTGCGGAATTCTTGTTTTCGTTAGGTTGGCGATGTTTCCGGATTATCAGATACAATTAACGCTGCGGAATTCTTGTTTTCGTTAGGTTGGCGATGTTTCCGGATTATCAGATACAATTAACGCTGCGGAATTCTTGTTTTCGTTAGATTGGCGATGTTTCCGGATTATCTGATACAATTAACGCTGCGGAATTCTTGTTTTCGTTAGTCCCCCCGATACAAATAACGCTGCGGAATTGTTGTTTTTCGTTAGGTTGGCGATGGCGATGTTTCCGGATTATCAGATACAATTAACGCTGCTGAATTGTTGTTTTCGTTAGGTTGGCGATGTTTCCGGATTATCAGATACAATTAACGCTGCTGAATTCTTGTTTTCGTTGGGTTGGCGATGTTTCCGGATTATCGTGGCTTCACTGTATACATAGGAATGAAAATGCAGCATCACTACAATTATAAATTTCAATTTCATTGATTGCAACATTATTGATTGAATACCAGATATCTGGTCCATTATTCCGCGTTCAGGCAAGTCGAATTGAATTTTCTCATCGTTCAACTGCAAATCACATTGTTGTTGGCGCAATATGTACATCTGAAATGGAAATGATTAATGAGCGCCCGATAATTGTAACTGGATCAGATGATTGCGTGTCCTAATCAAGACATTTGATCTCACATCCTGTGTAATTAATGGGTGTGGCAGATGATCTGTCCTGGTAACACAGGAGTCAGAAGAAAGGATGATAATATCTCCGAATGCTTTCAAATCTCACTTTCCTGGTGTTCACTTCAAGATAGGTCGAGGTTGATTCTTATCGAGCTGAAATTTGAAATCCCCGGCTGTTTGTAGAGAGGAAGCTAAGTATTCACTGATTAATGTGATAATTCAGGACTGTGTTCGATTCGCTGACCTGAATAAAATGAAAAACATCAAAACTCCATTTAAAAAGTTTCACATGAGTGATATTTTAGCCTTTGCACTGAGTGGACATCCCGCAAGCATGCATGGAGAGCCAATTACGAGCGGAAAGAAATGAAGGAAGTAGTTGAGGTCGGAAGCAGAAGTGGAGCCGTCAGCCGACATACCGGTGCCGGTGCCTGCCCGGTGCCGGGCCGGTATGAACATGAAAATCGAATCGATGGCATTGATTAAAATGTTGGAATAGCAAGAATGTTTTTCTCTCCTGTATTAATGCTAGCTACAAAGCTAACCCCGTCTATGTCTGATATCTCTGCCCTTAAAATCCATGATACAATGCTAGTGTATTATTATCTGGAAGAAGCACAGTACATGACATCAAATCTCAGAAATCATGCAGTAGACAGACTTTCAGTTCTTAGATATCCATGTCAAGAACTAGATTATCATTAGCTAGACATCGCCATAACTTTTATCTTCATTGTTACCCACCCTATTTGTAGATATCTTTGTTACAATAGGTAAAGAACATACTATAGCCCAGAGACTATAGAGACCTACCTCTATGACAAGCTCCACTTCTGCATTATCACAGATATTGAATTAGAGAGTCATAAAGGATGCAGGTTTACAGATATCTATTGTCTTGGTGTTACATTTTAGAATTTCCTACGCATTTAGCTTCCGATAGGCACCCGTTACTGGTTTTTGAAACTGTGCACACTAGAGAAGTGAAATGTCTATACACAGCCACGAATTTCTTGTCTATTACGGACCTCCATCCTGGTCCATATTACTACATTGGGGTTGAATACCTATAATATCCACTTCTATCGCTCATGAATGCAGAATTCCTCGCACGCTAGCTCACCAACAGAATCTATGCATTTATTTCCCCTGAAAGTGGATATTATTGTATTCCGGCATAAAAGTGCCAATTCCGGCAATCAACCATCACCTTTAGGCCTACAGCTGCATGTGCTCCAACGGTGACTTTCTTTACTATTAGATAAAGGACATTCTTGACTTGGTAGAATGAATCCGCATTCCTTTGTTGCTTCGTGTTTTCCTTTCTTTGTCTGCAGTTAGAAAAAGGTACCAGTAGGCTGTCTCTCTGTCGAGGAAATTCTTCCATTCGATGTCTTTTAATGAGTGACGAATTACGTAAAACATCAACCCGAATAGTTGTCATTCCAAGCAACAGAATTTGTAGAAAACATTATTTCCAGCCTCCTTGTGGATAAACCATTTCTATGCAAATTAGCAGGCGACTGATGAGCTTTGAATCACTTGACATGGCATTGAAACATCGTTCAAACTTGACCTTTTGAATCGTTTCTAAAATTTCATTAAATGTATCGGCGTTGAAGATGTTGTCGAGATAACTCTTAACCGTGATGAGTTGGCAGATTTGAATCTTAATTATCGCTTCTTTATCGATGATCAAGTAACAAAATTTCAATGTTATGACTTTGTCCAACGCAGTTGACATTCCCCAACCAACTTGTTTCAATTCAAGTCCTGCTTGGACGTAAATGATTAGTACACTCAAATTTCTCGTTAACCCACTAAGTCAAGAGTGGAAAATAGAGGAAATGTGTCATATTCACATGCATAGAAATTCTGATTTACAGGCGTTGAAGGGAAAGAGTAATCGCGGATTTTTATGAAGTTTACGCGGACGAGGTGGCGGAGGAAGGAGAGGAATCGGGGGAGGTGAGGAGGATTTTTATGAAGCTTATGCAGAATAGGAAGAGGGTGTGAGGGAGGAAGAGGTGGCGTCCGCGCATGTGGAGGGCGGAGGCGCATGAGGATGAGGAAGGAGGAGGGTGAGGGAGGCACAGGAGGAGAAAGGAAGAGGGGTGAGGGAGGAAGGTGGAGAAGTAGAAGGTTAGGAGAGGCGCAGGAGGAGCAGGTTGTGGAGGAAGGAGGAGGATGAGGAAGGAAGAGGGGTGAGGGAGGAAGGTGGAGAAGGAGAAGGTTAGGAGAGGCGCAGGAGGAGCAGGTTGTGGAGGAAGGAGGAGGATGAGGAAGGACGAGGGGTGAGGGAGGATGGAGGAGGAGGAGAAGGTCGGAGAGGCGCATGAGGAGCAGGTTGTTGAGGAAGGAGGAGGATGAGGAAGGAAGAGGGGTGAGGGAGGATGGAGGAGGAGGAGGATGAGGAAGAAAGAGGGGTGAGGGATGAAGGTGGAGAAGGAGAAGGTTAGGAGAGGCGCAGGAGGAGCAGGTTGTGGAGGAAGGAGGAGGATGAGGAAGGAAGAGGGGGTGAGGGAGGATGGAGGAGGAGGAAGGAAGAGGGAGTGAGGGAGGATGGAGGAGGAGGAAGGAAGAGGGAGTGAGGGAGGATGGAGGAGGAGGAAGGAAGGGGTGAGGGAGGATGGAGAAGGAGAAGGTTAGGAGAGGCGCAGGAGGAGCAGGTTGTGGAGGAAGGAGGAGGATGAGGAAGGAAGAGGGGTAAGGGAGGCACAGGAGGAGGAGGAGGTGGTGGAGGAAGGTGGAGAAGGAGAAGGTTAGGAGAGGCGCAGGAGGAGCAGGTTGTGGAGGAAGGAGGAGGATGAGGAAGGAAGGGGTGAGGGAGGATGGAGAAGGAGAAGGTTAGGAGAGGCGCAGGAGGAGCAGGTTGTGGAGGAAGGAGGAGGATGAGGAAGGAAGAGGGGTGAGGGAGGAAGGTGGAGAAGGAGAAGGTTAGGAGAGGCGCAGGAGGAGCAGGTTGTGGAGGAAGGAGGAGGATGAGGAAGGAAGAGGGGGTGGGGGAGGATGGAGGAGGAGGAGAAGGTTAGGAGAGGCGCAGGAGGAGCAGGTAGTGGAGGAAGGAGGAGGATGAGGAAGGAAGAGGGGTGAGGGAGGCACAGGAGGCGGAGGAAGGAAGAGGGGTAAGGGAGGAAGGTGGAGAAGGAGAGGAGGAGGAGGTTGTGGAGGAAGGAGGAGGATGAGGAAGGAAGAGGAGTGGGGGAGGCACAGGAGGCGGAGGAAGGAAGAGGGGGTGGGGAGGCACAGGAGGCGGAGGAAGGAAGAGGGGTGAGGGAGGCACAGGAGGCGGAGGAAGGAAGAGGGGTGAGGGAGGCACAGGAGGAGGAGGAAGGATGAGGAAGGAAGGGGTGAGGGAGGATGGAGGAGGAGGAGAAGGTTAGGAGAGGCGCAGGAGGAGCAGGTTGTGGAGGAAGGAGGAGGATGAGGAAGGAAGAGGGGTGAGGGAGGCACAGGAGGCGGAGGAAGGAAGAGGGGCGAGGGAGGCACAGGAGGAGGGGGAGGTGGTGGAGGAAGTGGAGAAAAAATAAGCAGGAAGAATAGGCGGCGTATGAGGAGGAGGGGAAAGAGAAAGGAGGAGGAGCATTTTTATGAAGTTTACGCGAAGGCAGCGGCGACGGATGAAGATGGGGGCGGCGGAATTCTGTGTTCTTCATGAGGAGAAGTATCATAGCACGTCACAAACCATGCCTGAATTAAGAATCATAGATATCAGTAAGAATGAATATCTGAACTTCTTTATTATCTCCCACCTGCTCGGGGATGACTCAAACTCCCCTCTCACGCTGTATCAGACTAGCATCTGCATTCCTCTTCTCCAGAAGGACCTCGTGACCCCTGCAGGTTGTAACTGCGGTATTTTTTCATTCCACTCGATAGTCATCTCCAAACTGTACATTAGCACGCATAGCTCCGCCGTCTTTGAAGAGATTAAGTCCTCGACCTCTCCGTGTAACAAAAGCTTAGTTGGGAGATGTCAGTCAGAATCTCCTGCAACCTGAGGCCAGCTGTTAGGAGGAAAGAAACATGTAAGTTGAGATAGGGAAGTTCTGGCGAGCACTGATTGAGTAATCAGAGAATGCCAAGAACTCAAATTATAGAGTAATTCATTCGTTAACAATGAGACTATCAGTTACCCTGAGCTAATTCGACACAGGTTATTTCCCTGCATATTTCCACAATGAGATTCCAATCTTCTTATGTTTTCCTTCTAACAGGGAGACGAATAGAAAGATAATTGCAGAATGTTAGGAATTGAATTAGCGGAAATCTGTGCAATTTAAGTTTTTCATGTTTGATGAGGATGTGTTGATTTGTCAGCGAAATTGTCCGAGGCCGGGATGACAATTCAGTCTCAGTGAAAGCAAACACGAGCGTCCTGAGCAAACATGAGCGTCCCGACAAACACGAGCGTCCTGAGCAAACATGAGCGTCCCGAGCAAACACGAGCGTCCCGAGCAAACACGAGCGTCCCGAGCAAACACGAACATCCCGAGCAAACACGAACGTCCAGAGCAAACATGAGCGTCCCGAGCAAACACGAGCGTCCCGAGCACACACGAGCGTCCCGAGCAAACACGAGCGTCCCGAGCACACACGAGCGTCCCGAGCAAACACGAGCGTCCCGAGCACACACGAGCGTCCCGAGCAAACACGAGCGTCCCGAGCAAACATGAGCGTCCCGAGCAAACACGAGCGTCCCGAGCAAACACGAGCGTCCCGAGCAAACACGAGCGTCCCGAGCACACACGAGCGTCCCGAGCAAACACGAGCGTCCCGAGCAAACACGAGCGTCCCGAGCAAACACGAGCGTCCCGAGCAAACACGAGCGTCCCGAGCAAACACGAGCGTCCCAAATAAACACGAGCGTCCCGAGCACACACGAGCGTTCCCAGCAAACACGAGCGTCCCGAGCAAACACGAGCGTCCTGAGCAAACACGAGCGTCCCAAATAAACACGAGCGTCCCGAGCAAACACGAGCGTCCCGAGCAAACACGAGCGTCCCGAGCAAACACGAGCGTCCCGAGCACACACGAGCGTCCCGAGCAAACACGAGCGTCCCGAGCAAACACGAGCGTTCCGAGCAAACACGAGCGTCCCGAGCAAACACGAGCGTCCCGAGCAAACACGAGCGTCCCGAGCAAACACGAGCGTCCCGAGCAAACACGAGCATCCCGAGCAAACACGAGCGTCCCGAGCAAACACGAGCGTCCCGAGCACACACGAGCGTCCCGAGCAAACACGAGCGTCCCGAACAAACACGAGCGTCCGGAGCAAAACGAGAGCGTCCCGAGCACACACGAGCGTCCCAAGCAAACACGAGCATCCCGAGCAAACACGAGCGTCCCGAGCAAACACGAGCGTCCCGAGCACACACGAGCGTCCCGAGCAAACACGAGCGTCCCGAGCAAACACGAGCGTCCGGAGCAAACACGAGCGTCCCGAGCACACACGAGCGTCCCAAGCAAACACGAGCGTCCTGAGCAAACACGAGCGTCCCGAACAAACACGAGCGTCCGGAGCAAAACGAGAGCGTCTCGAGCGTCCCGAGCAGACACGAGCGTCCGGAGCAAAACGAGAGCGTCCCGAGCAAAACGAGAGCGTCCTGAGCAAACACGAGCGTCCGGAGCAAACACGAGCGTCCCGAGCAAACAAGAACGTCCCGAGCAAACACGAGCGTCCCGAGCACACACGAGCGTCCCAAATAAACACGAACGTCTCGAGCAAACACGAGCGTCCCGAGCAAAACGAGAGCGTCCCGAGCAAACACGAGCGTCCCAAATAAACACGAGCGTCCCGAGCAAACACGAGCGTCCCGAGCAAACACGAGCGTCCCGAGCAAACACGAGCGTCCCGAGCAAAACGAGAGCGTCCCGAGCAAACACGAGCGTCCCGAGCAAACACGAGCGTCCCGAGCAAACACGAGCGTCCCGAGCAAACACGAGCGTCCCGAGCAAAACGAGAGCGTCCCGAGCAAACACGAGCGTCCCGAGCAAACACGAGCGTCCCGAGCAAACACGAGCGTCCCGAGCAAACACGAGCGTCCCGAGCAAACACGAGCGTCCCGAGCAAACACGAGCGTCCCAAATAAACACGAGCGTCCCGAGCACACACGAGCGTTCCGAGCAAACACGAGCGTCCCAAATAAATACGAGCGTCCCAAGCAAACACGAGCGTCCCAAATAAACACGAGCGTCCCGAGCACACACGAGCGTCCCGAACAAACACGAGTGTCCCGAGCACACACGAGCATTCCGAACAAACACGAGCGTACCGAGCAAACACGAGCGTCCCGAACAAACACGAGCGTCCCGAGCAAACACGAGTGTCCCGAGCACATACGAGCATTCCGAACAAACACGAGCGTCCCCAGCAAACACGAGCGTCCCGAAAAAACACGAGCGTCCCGAACAAACACGAGCGTCCCCAGCAAACACGAGCGTCCCGAAAAAACACGAGCGTCCGGAGCAAACACGAGCGTCCCGAGCAAACATGAGCGTCCTGAGCAAACACGAGCGTCCCGAGCACACACGAGCGTCCCAAATAAACACGAGCGTTCCGAGCAAACACGAGCGTCCCAAATAAACACGAGCGTTCCGAGCAAACACGAGCGTCCCGAGCAAGCACGAGCTTAGAAAAGCTCGCAGTGTGGCTGAGGCCTTAGAATATTGGCCCAGCTGCAGACTTGAAATCACAGAAATCCGACACTCTGAACATGAACACATGAACATTGAGAACAATAGAAAGTCGTGGACATGCATCGTCATGACAACGGTACAAGCGATTTTATCAGTGCACTTTGTAAATATTCACGGCCACAATCATTTCTTTTTATATGTAAAAGCAGTTTGATAACATAACTTACCACAAGTCGTCTTCTGCATGTTTCAGTAATTTAATTCTTCTAAAGACATTGACCTAAATGATCGGCTGAAATTGCCGTCAACAAACCAATTGTTAGGGAAGTGTTCTACATATTATACTGTTCCATGGAAACTGGAGGAAAAAAGTCTAGCTTTCCATTTAGACCTTGCTCGAGCCTGGATTCTCAGACCCGATTCCAATTCTGATTGTTAGCCCTTGAAGCTAAAGCAGAAGGTATAAAGAATTACCTGTTTCTCATCAAGCTACTCCGTCTGTCATTGTAGCAGCCTTTGTTGTTATTATCAATAATCACGTCGCTTCTTCGTGCAACAGTCCATATTTATTAACATGTTATCCATCCTCATCATCGGAACGGCGGTGCAAAACTGCGGATATATTTCTGCTTGTACAATGTACTTTCTGTCTGTAACTTTTGAATCAACTGATAATCGATGTCTATGATCATTGAAGTGAAATAGCGATCTATGACTCCTTTTAACATAGAACTATGGCAGATATCATGACATTATATGCGTCCTCTAAGATCATGGATATCCGCACGAATGATGGATCTTATGATGTCCGATATTATGGCATTATGCATGTCCGCTCAGATCATGGATATCCGCACGAATGATGGATCTTATGATGTCAGATATCATGACATTATGTATGTCCGCCGAATGATGGATCTTATGATGTCCGATATATCATGGCATTATGTATGTTCCGCTCAGATTCATGGCATTATGTATGTCCGCTCAGATCATGGATATCCCACGAATGATGGATCTTATGATGTCCGATATCATGGCATTATGTATGTCCGCTCAGATCATGGATATCCACACGAATGATGGATCTTATGATGTCCGATATCATGGCATTATGTATGTCCGCTCAGATCATGGATATCCACACGAATGATGGATCTTATGATGTCCGATATCATGGCATTATGTATGTCCGCTCAGATCATGGATATCCACACGAACCAAGTGTTCCAAACGCGTAGTATACAAGATCGTAGCCCATGATATCAAGATGTACATCAGTCGAATTTCAAAAAGGTTTGACTTGGAAGACTTGGTGATAAACTTCATTTAACATAACAGACTTGGAGCGGTATTGATTCCTTCTTTCCTCAGAATTGTTTCCTTGAGGATTCCTACATTAAGAATCATTGACTGCTGCGGTTGATGAGGATCTTATCTCCTTAATCTTGAAAGTTGCCGAGTTTTTCAAGCTTTGTCTGATTAGAATTTCAATTGAAGGCAATTTCAGGAATGAATTTCTAATTTTGAAGATAATGATGTCATTGTTTCGAAGTCAAATTCCTTGACATTCGGCAGAAGACATTTTTTATTTGTGACTCATTCTACTCACGTTTACCAAGTTTCATGAGAGAATTCAATTGTCCTTGACTGAAAGTTAGATTTTTAAATTGTCTCTTTTGAAAAATAAGGATTTGAAAGGTTATGATGACGAAGTGACTGATGCCAGGGGGAATTCAGCCGCAGATGCTTCCTTCCTCTAGCTCAGTCTCAGACTTCTAGAATCAGAATGAACTCAGCTGGTCATCAATTCGGTTTATCATTGACCTGATGTGTCACAGAAGGAAACGCGTCGGCTTTGACACAAACGGGGATAAGTGGGCAAAGCGATGCTTTTACTGGAATGGTGAAATCGTTCTTCCAACGCTTGCGGATTGCTGTGAATTCCTTCAAAATGCTTTCAAAAGATAGCAGGCCTGTTAAAAAATATTATTATTACGGATGCATTTGATTGAAAAGTGAAACAGTGGAATAATAGACATCTTCAAATGCTAATATACAGTAGAACGTCCTTAAAAAGCAAATTTGATGGAAATCTAATTCTCATCACGATTTTCACCTTCGGCAACCGAATAATAATTCACTCCGACTATGAAAGTACATCCATTATCCGGAATCTACAATTTTCACGGTGATTGATTAAAAACTTGGTATCAAGATCACGTACAGCTCCCAAATGTAGAGAAAATCACGGTATTAAAAGAACCGAGACTTCTATTTCGGTGGTTATGGACTATTTCCTTCCACGATTTCTAATTTTGTGAAGTCTATCATGTAATTATCGTCTTGATAGATATCTACAATCGGAGATTCATCTCCAATCTATGAGCGCTTTATGAGCGCAAGTCTATCGTTTTGTTCTTTAAATAGATATTTTCATTTCGAGCATAATTGGACAATGATATTTTGTTAGAATGTGTGGTTAGTATGACCATGGATATCTATATAGTAAAGTAGGGATTGGAAACGGAATGGAACGGTTACCCTGTAGAATGAAAGCTATGAGTCACAATGAGATAACTATGAATTCGTGAGTCCAATTTTAGAAGCTATCTATGCCATGACAGTCAAGAAGGTCACAGGAATCCGACGGCCTCGCGTTGAAATGTCTACTTAAAGCATACGGTACTAAAAATCCGGCTGTCGTGAATTGAGTAATCCCAAGATTGTTGCCCGGCCCTGGCTGCAGCTGTGAACATGCATTACATCGGTTCTTAGCTCCGCTAATTTCTCTTCTTGCTTTTGTGCAACCTGCTTGCGTGTGGACGCGGAAGGACGATGTCGTGCTTCAATCAAACTGATTTGAAATTGCCTCCTTGGGTGAAGTATTTTTATTTACGAGTGTCTACTGTCATGTTGAATCACCTTGCGTGTCTCTCTGATCTTATGAGTGATTTGTGTCAGACAGCCATTAATTGTTTCAATCCGCGGCCTCAAGGAACCATCGAAAGAATGTAACGAGCTCTCGTACACGATGACCGAGGATCAAGTTTCCTCACTACTTTTCCACTGATTAACGAGTATCAGCATTTCCTCGTGCGTCTTGATTGTATTTATTTCGATCAAGACGGCGATTTTAGATACATTCTCCACCCACGCCATTAATTGACAGCGTTTCGCAGATAACGGCGCCGGGAAAAATGAAGCACTCACTACGAAAATGACAACATATCGAAATTATAACTTACAATCCCTAAGTAAGTAAATAATATACAACAGTGAAATGAAGGTTCATCTTCTGCAGACAAAGCTTGACTTCGGAATTCTCAAGGCTCTGCATGTCTTCCTGCTGCTTTTGATAGTACTGTTACTAGTTGGTGGCGCATGCAAAGTCGAAATGATGAACTTTAGAGAAGGATCCGACACGCAGTGATCAAAGAGAAATAAAGAAGAAAATGTTTCTCTAATTTTACTTTTGCGAGGTGAACCCATTTCCGAATTTGAAATAGGACTGAATCCTATGTCCGGAGAATTGATTGCAGTCCCAGAGATGCTGGCATATTGAGCTGCTTTGATCTTTAGGGCCTCTCAATCTTGTTGCTGCCCACTTGGGACAGTGCTGTTTGATTCGGATACCAAGACATCTCGTTGTCCGACCAATATAACTGCATCCTATTTCTCTGTCGCTGCATACTGCAGAAATGTACAACATGTGAAGATCACTGAGGCCATTTTATTAAAACGATTCAAGCCCTCATTATGTATCATGAAAGATTATGTTAGTGGTTTGCGCCTGCAGTGGACTTAGCCCCTAAAGAAGAAAAATGCTTCTCTAATTTTACTTTTGCGAGGTGAACCCATTTCCGAATTTGAAGTATTGAGCCGCGTTAGTCAGCATTCAAATATATCACTGTGACAAATTTAGGCAGAACGAACAATCGGTCTAAAATTCGAACTGTGAGATCACGAGTAGATATCACTGTCTGCCTTCGAAATTCAATGTTGTCATAATTTGTATTCTCATGCATAGATATAGAAGTAGATAGTGTTTATCCATATTTCTACTATACTCTGATGTAATGTAAGATATTTGACAGAACCATGATGTCTGCTTGACTCGCATATTAGATAGAAATGATGATAAGGCACTGATTTTCAAAGGTAAGTCTTAATAGGAACGTTGAGTGATAAATGTAGGTTTGGAACTTAAGAGGTATTTGTAGGGCTGGTTGCATGTTGACGCCAAGTGAATGCTGCGTTCATTTATCCTCTCATCATTCGAAATCTTCCGGCAAAGGACACAATGACCTGAAAAAGGTCATATCCTCGACAATCTATAGACAATAAAAGTTAATTTTCCTTGTATCCATTATTTCATGCTCTTCATGAATTTTCAGACTCCCTCAGGTATAGATGTAACTGATTTATGTGTCATAACAGAAATTCGAGAGAGAAAGAATCCCTTTAATTAAGTAAACATGTATTTTTTCTTTATTTATTTTGGAATTCGATGGATAAGGACGTTTCATCGCCAAAGTGACTTTTTTCTAACTGAAATTTTTCACAGTCAGAAAAATAGCTCTGAAATGAAAAAATCCATGTCTCCACAACATAGTCTTTTAGCAGCAGCTTTTATGTAGTTATCGGTTCATACAGCTGCAGCCATGGAATTAGAATTATCCAGATCGTCTCTTCTTCTGTTTGTCTAGAGGGAAACCATCGCAACCTGTTATGCTAAGGCAGGGATGCGTAACCTTTTACATTTTTCGGCCGCCGTTTCGAAGGCCGAAAGAATCACGGCCGCACTTAATATGTGTACAAACAACTAGGTCAATAGCCAATCCATTTTTATATTCCTTTTATCCTTTTTAGCCAGAAACTTTCATACTTCTACTCGTACATGTGCATGAATCATAGCACGTATTCACTACAATAGTAATCATGCCTAGCTTTTTCAAGCTAATTCATGCCTTCAAAATCTAGGCATGATTGATATATTGGTATGATTTTGCGCATTCGGTTCAATCAAATATGAATAACTCATTGACATAATTAATGAAACAAACTATCTTTGGCTTGAATTGAAGTTTGTTTCATTTTTTTCTCAGGTATGATGCAATATCTCGCTTTCTATGTATTACCATTCAACACATTAGAGAATGGAGAAAGATCTATGGTGGTCAAATTTCAAATTTTGATATCGATACAACTGTCACAATTGCTTTTACAAATTGAACATAAACGTGAACTGAAATCCAGCTTTTGTAAAATAAAATGGCATACGATCAGTTTACCAGAGGCATGGCTATTGGAATGATTCGTTGTGGTAGAAGTTGTGCGAGTGTTGCCGAAGAGCTGCAACTATCGAGAGTCATTGTTTGGAGGTGGTGGTGTCGATGGAAAGCACCTTTTCGAATCCTTTTTATAGTCCACCACTCAAATTAGCTTTCACTGATGAATGACGCACTGAAAATCGCATAAAGGCCAACTTCGTAAAGAATAAGTTATCAAGTTAACCCATATACGACCGACGGTCATTTTTGACCTGAAAAGATTTGAAGCTTAAGGTGTTAATAGCTATTGAAAACTTAAAAGCATGTTTTTGTCAGGGCATCCGAAGGAGAAAACACTTTACTAAGCTACTGTAATAATTCATAAAGGAATCACGGGCCATACAAAATTCATTCATCACAGGGCCGATTATCTAGCAGGCATCCTTATTCAGGCCATGGACTTGAAGCCTGCGCGCGCGAACAATTCGAGCTAACTACAATTGTCCCTTTTGTTTCTTTTAGCTGATGACTGTAGCCATGAATGCACATGAATGTAACTGTATTCTGTTTATGAGTTATCAAACTGCTTGAACGCCTTCATCGCGCCTGTGGGCGCGCATTTTTCCAAGCAGCATGGGCATGGAGGTTTTCGACAGTGCTACTGTAGAGACGATTGCCTTGAACTGCAGAAATATTTGCAATATACATGTACAATATTATTTTTCATTTAGGCCTACTTCTAATTGTCACGGCCGCACTCTGCCTCTGCAACGGCCGCAGGTTGGGCACCCCTGTGCTAAGGAAATGGTACAGTCTGCTGACATAATACCATAGCTATCGAATAATAAGCAGCCAGTTCAACATTAAACACGCCACATTGTGCGATCTTTCAGTGACTGATGTTCATACACAGCAAAGAGAGTTCTTACAAGTCAGTTCAAGTTCTGGCAAAGAATTTTTATAAGCTTTTTTTTTTCGTGCGTCTTTCTTCCTTTCGTAATCAGATCGCAAGAACGAACATATCGAGAAAATTGTGCAATTATCTATCTGATTCTTTTCAAGGAGGCCCCGCGTTCGTGGCGAGCGGGAGCATTTTGAAGGAAATTCACAGCGAAGCGATGAAGCGATACTTTACTTTTATTATCTCGGAATTATTAGGAACTCTTTTTGTCGCTCCAGTGTATGTTTCTGCACCTGCCACCGTTTTGAATCAGTTTGCAGGCGCGTAGCCACGAATTTTCTTTCGGGGGATAAATTTTTGGACATTATTAAGCCAATTTATTAAAATTCAAGTGCGCTGCGCTGCATAAGTAG
Source organism: Prostheceraeus crozeri (assembly GCA_907163375.1). Classification (NCBI taxonomy): domain Eukaryota; kingdom Metazoa; phylum Platyhelminthes; order Polycladida; family Euryleptidae; genus Prostheceraeus; species Prostheceraeus crozeri. The sequence continues at coordinate 115,595 of CAJQUW010006627.1, read as the reverse complement.
GCCTACAATTACCCCCATCATCGCTTACTGGAAGGCATGTGTATTTATACTGCAGAGTCATATTATGAATATATAATGAAAAAATTGACCAAAAGAACATAATTTACTCATTCAGTCACAGATGGGGATCAAATCATCTGTCGTATTCTTGCAGAACAATTTATATTCAGTCTGTGTCGCACTTAACATTCAATCAGTTTGCACTTAAACAATCTAAGTCTGTGTCAACATTGTGTTGATCTTCTTGCAATGACAGATAGCAATCTATCAATGTATCATTAAAATGCATAGAAGTACGAGAAACACTGCAGAACTTTATATGAAGGCTAAATCCTGCGAATTTGAACTATCGAACCGTACAGAGCACCGTGCATCAAAAATTCAATGAAATCTCTCCATCAAGTGTTTATCCTTGGCATCATGCGGTTTTTCTCTCTACTCGTGCTTGCCTTGCTTGAATGTTGTGATGGTAGTATCCTCTCACATAACTCTATTTTGAAACAGTTTGCTCGTCAAGTGTCTATAATGCTGATGAGGATGGTCCATTGTGTTGAAAAACAATGCAGTTTTCTGGACGTGAATTAACGAGGGGGCGGGCGTTGTGGCAGTCATTCGTGGTTTGTGTGACTTGCCTGAGGCCTGACTGCTGCTGCTGGAATGTGTTAGGGCCGATGAGACAGCTGTGTCTGTCAGATTGAGGCCACGTGACAGCGGGCTACTGTCAATGAGCTCATAAATCTCCGGTCTGTCATTCTCACTGGAAATGAAAGACAGTAGCAAGCGTTCAGAAAGCAGGTCATTGGAATTCGATGCTCAGATGGCTTGTACGACTGAAGACTGATGCTAGACTTTCATGACCTCATTGAAGATCCATCATATCCATCATATATCCTTAGTTACTGAAAATTCGATCCCTTTCTCAGTCTTTATAACTTCCAGTGTCCATGGCACAGTCTTGAAGAGGAGAGTGGTGATATCTCCCCAACAGGCGACCAGTCTTGAACTGTCAAATGTCAGTTTGTTTTGCCACCAGAAATTAAACTAAAATTTCACACTCGCATTTCCATAGCCATTTATTCAACTGACAAATCAGCTTGGATATCACGATTACTATTCAACTTTCACACAGACTCCGATGGCATCATAGAAATCTTAGAATCTGCCTCATAGAAACCTCATAAACTGTCTCTCACGATAGCCTCATAGATATCTGAGGAACTGCCTCACAGGCTGCTTCTCATGATAACATCATAGATATCCAAGAAACTGTCTCACAGGCTGCCTCTCATGAAAACATCATAGATATCCAAGAAATTGCCTCACAGGCTGCCTCTCATGAAAACATCATAGATATCCAAGAAATTGCCTCACAGGCTGCCTCTCATGAAAACATCATAGATACCTGAGAATCTACCTCATAGATAACCTCTCATTTTTATCTCATATATTTCTGTGAAGCTGCCTCATACATGTAGATAGCCTCATAGAGTGCTTCTCATGGTAACCTCACAGATATTCGAGAAACTACCTCAGAGGCTGCTTCTTATGATAACCTCATAGATATCTGTGAAGCAGGAAAATACTTCAATTCACTTAAACTTTCATTCGTCTGTCTTGTCTCTACAACGATTTTCATCATTTTCTATTTGATTGCCTTCTCACCATTCATCACGTACACTGGCTTTGACGATGTGCTGGTCAAATCCGGTAATCCGTGGCTGCACAAGTTGTATTTACTTAGATGGTCCACTCGTACAGCCAGTCGGGCGTCTCATATAATCCGCTGTGACCACGCTGACTTCTGCAGCACGTGCATGCTGTTTACTGTTGAGAAAAGACGCCAATGTCGAGATGGGAAATCTAAATTGTTTAGAAATACAAGTCGAGGCTTTACTTTATGACATTTTTGACAAATACACAAATCAATGGCATTTTCAGATCATCAGTTGTGGTATGTGAAAGTAGACATGATGAAAATGAAGATTTCTATGCCCGAGTGATGTGGAAGATTCCAAGAGAGTTTGCATGGCAGCTTCATCTCTGTTCATATTTCGGTGACATTTCTTTATTTGTGACGAAACATTTATTCACTTATAGGGCAATTTTTTGTCATATTTTAGTAATATTTTCTTTGTCTCATCACATTTACTCATATTTTGGTCATTTTGCTGTAGTTTTAGACTGTTAGAGTTCCCGGGAAGTAGATATAGAAATGACCGTGCGATGCTTGCAGAATGACGCAATATTGCCTTCTCAGCAGCGCGATGCAGTCTGAGGACAGTTCCAATGCATGCATCGTCTACAAATGTGAATGTTATCGGCGGCGCCAGGATTGGCTCGTTTGTCGTCTGCCTTTCCTTGCCAGTCAACCGCTGTGTCGGTAGAGCGTTCTTCTCCATGTTGAAGAAGATGTCATGCAAAGACAGCCTTTTTTTAACATCAAAAGAAGTCAATTACATTACTGTTTTGTACAACAAGCTGTCAATGGTTGTAGTGTGGCAAAAGTTTGAAATAAATCGTTTTATTTGCCTTAAATTGAACTTTTTGCCTAAAATGGAAACATAATTTTTGCTATATTTTAAATTACAATTTAAGATTTTAGGTAAGAATTTGGTCACAAGATGAGTTTTTTGGTCATATTTGGTTATATTTCAAGCTTTTGTTGGTCATATTTTTTTCGATTTTTAGGTCACAAAAAAAATTGCCCTACTGATCATAATTGCTATGACAACAGATGTGTGATGATAAAGATTCGATCTTGCCAACTGAGAAAGTCACATGTAAGCGCTCGCTGCTGAGTTGGTAGAGCACAGGTCTAGTTAACGTGATGTCGTTGGTTCAAATTCGACCAGCCACACGTACTTGCAAAGCAGCTTGATTTATCGTTTGCTTCATTGTTAAATGAGTTAAAATATCAATAATTGTTGCATTTAAATTCAGTAATCTATCTATGTTGCCAACTATAAGGTTGATGATAAAGCTTTATCAATTATTCGTATTTGCTCAAAGATGCTCTCACGCGTGTTGTATTTCATTTGGAGACTTAGGTTAGATACGGCCATGAAAGAACCTCAGAACATTGATCTGCATGTTGTGTGGAGCAGAATAATGATTATTTAGTGGTTTTCGGTGAACTGTAAACTGTATTCACAAAAGGATAAAAGAACACTTAACCAACAACTCCAGCTCTGTCTTCAAACATCTACGCTCTTGCAATACCACCAATATTTCAGTCAAAATTCTCACATCTGACAAAGGCAGCTGCAACATCAGATTACGAGAGGCACTCTACATCAAAAAACTGAAGCCGAAAATCAACAATAAAGACGAGCAAGATGCCTTCTCTAAATTTCTTTATTTATAAGTTTTAATGATTTCTCAGTATTTTTTCCATTGTAACTTAAGTCACTCTATCGTCATGCCCCATTTTCATTTCATATTCAGACATGTCATGATGTTTCTGCTGCTTTCAGTATGCTCAGGAATCATAGAAATAATGTAACTTAAGTTTTAAATAATTTCCAACGTTTATGTATAGATTCTCTGCTTCCGATGATGGCCTAAGAGGAGGCCTAAGTATAATATATTATTACCATCTTGTCTACTTGGTTTCCCAACAAAAACTCACAAAAAATGTGTAACCAAGGCCTCTTCAACACAGACTGTAATATTCAAAGACTTCCCGTACGAGGAAATTTAGGATACAACTCATTTGTCTATCTCTACACATTCAAAAATTTGAGATACCAGGGATATTTTCTCCTAAATCATAGATATTTTGTGCTGATCATAGATATCTTTAATTTCTAGATTTCAAGCGAATTTGCATTCTTTATATCTTTTGTTTTTAAAACTTTCAGTCAGGAGAACAGTATTTCTATTAATGACGAACAGATTATCGTTTGTGACATCTTGTCAGCTCTATGAGCACCAACTGCTGACGATGACAGTAAGATAACTTTAAAGGGAATGCATCTCCAGCGTACCGCTCGCGCTCCGTTGTCCATGAGCCGCTGGCACAGTAAAAGGAACGCGGGGTACATGCCTGCTTGTTTTATAGCTCATTTGAAAGCATTTTTGGAAAAAAAGTCTAGACGTTGCCCAAGCAAATGTCGGCATCAGTTTGCAATATTTCAAACTTAGATTGTATCAATTTCTGTGTTTCATAGACATCGATGGCCCGCCTGAAGTCATGCTATTGGCGTACATAGCCACAGATATCCATAACAGGGTAGATATCAACTATTCGAAGACTTGCACATGATTTAGTGATCGAGTGTTCTCTCCGGCTTCATCAATTATGGATTGTCGCCGTGGCAATTTATTTACTCGTCGGCGAAGTCGGAGCATGTTCACATGTTATTCTGACAGTAATTCTGCTACTTCCTCGGTCTCCAGCAGAATAAGGACAGAGATGAGAGTAAAGGATATCCGGTGTTGAGATGCACTCTTTCACCGCGGCTTGGATTATCTCAATGATTGATGGCACTTAATGATGAGGAGGTGAGACTCGAAGTGTTATTCCAGCTTTTGATTACTTCTATATCTGATCTTTCTTCCTCTTAGTTAAAGCAGTAAAGTGCTTCAAAATCCTGGCAAATCCTTTCAATTGAGATTTGTTGAAAAACTATAGAATCTGGCTTCATGATAGATTGGTGTTCGTTGATTAAACGTGTGCAAAGACTGAAAACTTCACTATTTCTGCATGTGAAACTCAATGAAGATATTGGATAATTTCTATACATTAGAAGATAGGAATTACCATAGATATTTTGTCCTCATCATAGATATCTTTCGTTTCCAGCTTCACATCTTCGACTGTCTTTAAACGTGTGAATATAACAAAATGCGACAAACACTAACTACAAGAGCGGGACAGGATAGAAATATATCGAAATAAGTGGTAGAAGGTGTTTCCTTCCATAAAAAATTCGACAGGATGATAGATATTCTTTCGAGTTTCTCGGTTTTGAAAACCTCTTTGGGAGTCCTCAGTGTTAACGTATTCTTCATCCCTCGCGGTGCTAGACATCCTCGGATGTTAAAAAACTTGATGTCTCATTTATCTATGCGTCTGTATTCGTTAGACAGAGCACGAAGATTTCAACATACACGAATTGACCACAAGAGGAATAAAGAAATCTGAGTCATTCATCTAGTTTTGCCGTTCCTCCCCGCTTACGTTGGGGTTGGTTGGAATATAGACATCTGAATGGTATTAGAAAGCTATGGCATTCTCATAGAAGTTGCGACCTAATGGGAACTGGCGCTTTGCAATGATATAAGTTGTCTTATCAATTTTGCATCACACTATCCTATCTTATGGTAGCGGACATTATCCTATCCCAGTCATTGGCTGTAATAGTAGCAAGCGACAGAGATTGACATAGATATTCGCCTCTCTTTGGCTTGTGTGATTGCCTGATTGGCCAAGCGCGCGCATTTTCTGAGAACCATGGTAAAAGTATCTGGTGCGCTATTTAATACAATTACAAGCGGGAGCTACCACAAGCATATATATGTAACTTATAGGCTTGTTGATATAAATGGCAATATTATTGTCGGAATACTAATTTCAATACTAAAACCTCATGATAATTCTTTCAGTTTCTCAGATTAAATATCATTTTTCTCACGGCAAGATCAAAAACTGCACAGTTCGACGCTTCACGATCTAGATTTACCGACTGTGCGGTTTAATGCGCATGTAGTCTTCTTGTTCGTCAGAATTCAGGCTTGAATTTGCATTAGTTCAGTGGAAAATTGATCTTCTTGTCCCTCGGGACTAGTTCTGGCCGTGACAATCAGTATTGAGGAAAGTCATCTCTAGACTCAAACATACACAAGATAATTGATCTCTGTGAATGCACCAGACGACCTAATTTATCCAAAACCGGACATCATCATCATCAGCCTTTCGTGCCACTGCATGCAGATGGCCTCCACTCCCTCCTCCAGCTTCTTCGATCTTGCGCTTTCTGAATCCAATTGATTCCGCTCTTTTCCACAATTGGCCTTCCTCCTCGCCTTGGTCTTTCTAGTGGCGTCCATTCCGATACTTTCTTGGCCCATTTGTTGTTGTTCATTCTGGCTAGGTGTCCTGCCCAGTGTCTCTTCATTGTTCTGATTTTACTCGTTATGTCAATGATTCTCGTCCTTTCTCTGATGTTCTCGTTCCGTACTTCTTTGTGCCACAGCCAGTTTCCATTCCACCGGACAATGCATTGCTAAATGGTGAAATCTATGCCCCCCCTTCCGATCGGGGAATACATAGCTATTGATACGCGTAGATTCTGAAATCAATGGGATCATATCTTGTCCCTATATCGCTTGTCTCCGTTTGACATGGCAATGAAAATGTTGCAGACAAATAATGGATAATTCGGTTGGTAGGATTGTTATGCCAAAGAAGCGGGAATCTATCAATATATTCACAATGCATCAATATTCGCAAGTTGAATTCATTTTTTGAAAAACTTTATCAGGATTGTTGACATTCTTGTTGGCAAAGGCTGGATCACATCCAATACTTTTGTATGGAATTCACATCACTAACCGCACACGAAGGCGCTAAGTGTCACTGCGTCTTAACTGCTAAATCAACACGATTGAAAGTGGGCTTCAGGCTAAGTGACGTCTGCAGGAGATGGTGAATCCAGGAATGAACTTGTCTTAATCCACGAAGACAAGGAAATCCCCACAGGGTCGAGATGAAGACCCCTGCTGACTCGTGTTTGCAAACAGTTCACAGTCAAAGTCTAAAACCAATACCGCGTGTAGAAAAGTCAATTCCATCTCAGTCAGTAAGATAAATCACCAGCAAATACAACAGAATGAAGTTACAGAGTGAAGAGAAGATGCAAGGAATCATTGTTCAAATCTGAAATCAGTGAATTTGATCACGGATCATGCCACTAAGTTGATTACAAGGATCTTAAGATGATAGCTGTGTTAATGTGATTTCTATGCGACACTGTTAGTATCCTAAATCTTATCGTTCCTAATTTCTATGCTATGATAGCAAATGAAAAACAATATTGCATGGAAATTCTTATATTTATTGCTTGCAAAAGAAAGTTTTATCGTGCATTTTTGTCGAAAAAAATGTACGGTAACAAACCGGCAAGTCTATGAGGCTATCTATGATTCAGAGACACCCCTAAAATAGTTCATACTTTTCTATGGTCCATGATTTACATACAGAGATCATGGAATACAAACAATAGGAATCATAGTATGGTATAATCGTACATATATTTTTTATCGCTACGCGGCCTATACCATGCTATGATTCCTACATTAGAGATGAAGAAGTCAGGGAATGTTAACAAAGCTCTTGCTGAACATGAATGCCGCAATACAACATAGACATTGGACAAGTATTTGGGACTTTGAATTCTTGCGAAGTTTCCTGTCGCACAGCTGGCCACTCACAACGCTGTGGTTGTTGTTAACTTAACCCCAACAGCCTACAATTGTATAATTTGAGAATTTCATCTGTATAAACTATTGTAAATGAACAGAAATGTGCCTATCTAGCACGTCATTGTCCAGATTAAGTTCTACAGAGGTGATCACGAAAAGCGGACTATCTAAATTGTGCTGAACCGGTTCTCATGCCTTCCAATCGTATCGCACAACAACGTGCCATCCACCATTCGACAGCGTGCATTCTCCGCTTTCAAATGAGCTCTGATGAACTTGTATTCGTTATTGTGTTCGATGGACTCAATTTTCAAATCACAATTTTTCAAAAAGAAAACATGTTAGTAGGATAATGAATCAGGCAGTAAATATGATAGAATTAGTGATGTCGTGAAATTATCATGTCATGTTCTCCCTTTTTCATCAAAAATGTTCGTGCTCGGTATGTTCAGAATCCTTGCGATGTAGGGAGTACGAATATGTTAGTATTATTCAAATACATTCAACAGTTTCTTTTCAAACATCACCATTTACTCTCATTACCGCTAAAGTGCACAAACATTAAAAGTAAGCAATCTGCAGCTGCTGTGAGAGAACAAATACATGCCTTTGTTAATTGTTTTGTTTTGAACCTTCGTTCACCTTACATGTTATTTGTGTACTTCAGCGGAAACGAGAAAAATGTTGAAGAAGTTTGAAAAAGAACCAATGAACTTATTTGAATGAAACCAATGAACTTACATCGCAAGGATTCTGAAGATACCAAACACGAACACTTTTGATGGAAAAGTGTTCATAGCGTTTTAGCCGAAAGAGTCACGATTTTGTGATAACTTGGCAATATCACTATTTTCCCCCAGTTCACTGATTTTGATGACCAGCATATCAAAAGAAAGCTCAGAAAATGCTCTTTCTCCCCGGGCTTGATTCATTATCATACTTAGATGTTTTCTTATTGAAGGATTGCACTTTGTAAATTTAGCACTTTTCTGAACAGCTGCTCAACTTAAGACATCATTCGATTAATCGATTTCAATGTCTAGAAAAATTGCGATTTGTAAATATTTCACAACTTCCACATTTTCAAAATCGTGACTGTAATGACTGCAACTATAGCGCACATAATCTGCAACGAATTCGATTCATTTCGGTCTCTACCTATCAACATTCTTGACCAGCAGTGAATGAATGAGTTTAGTGCCGTCCTGTCGGTAGTACTTGTTAAGCTGTTGATCAAATATTGGACGAAGGGGCAGTAGTGTCCAGTATTTTGCACACACATGGAAGGGAATGCATAATCAAGCCGATGGAAGCATTAAAATAGCAAGTATGAGGACATAAAGAGGAAACAATTGAAACGACGCAAAAATGACGTTCAATTTATTTCCTGAGAAGTAGGAATTACTTCAAATTGTGTCGGTGAAGAACGCCGGCTGCTTAACATACAGGAGAGCTCTCAGAAAGATGCTGGTGAAATGAAGGAGATCACATGAAAAAGCCTCTGTTCATCTTCTAAAGTTCGCTTGTACTTCTTCAAGTGTTTTATCAATTGTCTTTGGCTACTGATTGTCCACGATGTTAAAGGTTTAGAGATGTACGCAGCCGGTGCGTGTCTTTTTGCAGGCCGATATGTTTCTTTTGTCAAGTACAAGAAATATTGTATGGTCAAGTGAGCCTTCTTGTCTGAGTGAACGCAACAATAAGTCCTTTTCAGTTTAGTTGTTTTCTGTGTACGTAATTGTTATATTTTTTCCTCACACGTAAGAGGACGTGTGTTACATGATAGACTTCCTTGGTAGTTTCTAGGAATCAACTCGATCTGATTCCGGTCGTGTATCACGGGTCGTGTCCAGTTGTATTTCAAATCAACTGCCCGGGAATGTCAGACTTTCAAGGCACAGTCCATCCCTAGTAGCTTCCACTACATCTGGTCATAAAGGAAAGAGGACCGTGCCGACTGACGAGGAGGCAGTGCTCAAGAACAATAGAGTCCGCAGTGCATTGGCGAGGATTGAGTGGTTCCGTAGGCCAAAGTTATTTGAACTATCTATGAAGTTGGTTTTGGAGGTGAATAGAAGTCATGCGAGATATCTATGATGTTGGTTGTGATGATGAATAGAAATCATTTGAACTATCTATGAAGTTGGTTTTGAAGGTGAATAGAAATCACATAAAATATCTATGATGTTGGTTGTGATGATGAATAGAAATCACATGAAATATCTATGATGTTGGTTGTGAAGATGAATAGAAATCATATGAACTATCTATGAAGTTGGTTGTGATGATGAATAGAAATCACATGAAATATCTATGATATTGGTTGTGATGATGAATAGAAATCATATGAACTATCTATGAAGTTGGTTTTGAAGGTGAATAGAAATCATATGAACTATCTATGAAGTTGGTTGTGATGATGAATAGAAATCATGTGAACTATCTATGAAGTTGGGTGTGAAGGTGAATAGAAATCATGCGAGATATCTATGAAGTTGGTTGTGAAAATGAATAGAAATCATTTGAACTATCTATGAAGTTGGGTGTGAAGGTGAATAGAAATCATGCGAGATATCTATGAAGTTGGTTTTGAAGGTGAATAGAAATCATATGAACTATCTATGAAGTTGGTTGTGATGATGAATAGAAATCATATGAACTATCTATGAAGTTGGGTGTGAAGGTGAATAGAAATCATGCGAGGTATCTACGATGTGGATTGTACATGGACGGCTGCAGAATACCCCTGAAAAGAAGTTGAGGATCAATGTGATTTCTTGTAAAACACAATTAACATTCAGCGCAGATCTGGATGGCGAGTGGAGAGTTCGTTAACTCATCAGTCAATTATGAGATTTGAAGCCGGAGGGATCAAAGCTGAGGAACACTCGAGACTGGGACATGAATAATTCATCAATGATTACAAGTTTGAAGAGACTGTGAGGAGAGGTGAAGATAATTGGTTGACTGACGTGCCAGATGGTGAAAGGAGAATTCCGTGTCTTCAAATTCTCCACTGATGAGCCGACGACACTTCTGAGCATAGTTTGTCAAACATTAATTGAATTGATTGTCAGTTTGCTATTGATTGGAGAGATAAGTGCCGAGGAGAAGAACTGAATTAATGTGCCGATAGCTAGTCACTGTAGTTTTCCTTCTGACTATGGACATGCAAATATCTGTCTTCAGATATCTGCAAAGCTTCCAACAAGCAAATATTTTAAAATACCTTGTTTTGCCGGGTTAACATTCGAACATGGCATTGCCTCGATATCGCTGGTCTTACAGTGCGCGATATAGATTTGTTGGCAGCTCAAAGATATTTCTATTTTGCAAGCATTTACAATCTAAGGCTTTTGTCCATAGACATCGTAAAAGTATAATGGTTCTCACTTGATTAATTACTTGCTATCAAATATTTTTACTCTATGTGATGGTCTTCCTTTGATATTTCCCATGGTTGTGCGCCAGCCGCATCTGTTCGCATCAGTGCACCGAGCATGTTTTAAAGTCACGGTGAAGAACATGAAAGTAGAGGCTGAGTATAATTTGTTTCCTGTTTTAGATTGTCCATTGATAGGTAATAAAACTTCAAAATCTTGAAGGCAATGTCTCTATCCTTTAATTATAAATGTTCATATTTTCTAGAATTCAATGCAAATTCATAAAACAGGCAACTAGAAAAATTCAGATTGTGCCAACGAATTTGAATCAGACCTACATAGGACCCCTTTAAATTCATTTTGCTGATGCTTCCAAATGATTCCCATCATGCTCTGGTGTAATCTTATAGGACTAGATGAAAGCAGAAATTACACAGATATAGCCTTACAACAAAAGAAATAGTGAAAAATTACAATAACTAAATTGCCAAGTCAGTGGCAGACGAAGCGTGTATTATTTTACATTACAATACAATGAAATTGGCTAGTTGCGAAGCGACAGAAATTGATAAATAAATGATATATATGAAAAAGCAAATAACTAAAAGTCATTATTAATCCGTTGTTTTGAGAAGTTTTCGCAATTTACTCTATGTATATATATTATACTTGTATGATATGTTATCTACATTGACCTACAAAGTTGTTGTTAACTACATTTTTTGTAATCTTTGATAATAAAAATATTTCAAATACCTATAGGCCTATATCTAGGCCTCGTAGGTTAGATATTGTTTGTCGACTTGCTGTTTGAGAACTCCTGAAGAAGGGACACATGTCGTGAAAGCTTGAGCAGCAAATAAATTTAGAAATCAAAGGGACACTTCTAAATATTTTTTACTTCACAACATTTCATACAAGGGGAGACAAAAAGGCTACAAAGTCGTCACAAACTTGTCAATCTGCATATTTTCTGAATGAACATTTTTAAAAATAGAATCAGACTTGGCATATTATCAACGTCGCATCTCTGATCTCCCAAGTTTTTCCCATACAGTTTCTGCATTTTGAAGACAGTAAACGGTCAGCTATGACTATTTGTCTGGCAGTTTTACATGCGGTTCTCCCTCACTCACGCCGTCATCTCTCGAAGCTCGGCTCAGCAAAACGTTAATCGAGCGTTAATCTCGGACAAGACACGGTCAAGGGTAGAGAGATATCTGAGAATGAAATATTCATGAACTTGTGACGCCTCCTCATTCGAATTTGAATTTCAAATGACCGACACATCTTCAAGAGGAGTCATTTCTTGGCAAATCGTCTCAGCAGCTGTTATTTAAATTCTTCCGGCGAAGGGTTGAAATAATTTGAGAGTTTTTACATTAGATGATTTGAGAGGAGGGGCCCCTTGAGGATGAGAGCCTTGGATGTTCATTTTGTAGCGTGTTTACTGCATTCTGACGACATTTCAGGATATTCTCATAGAAATTGATTTGTATTGTGCATCCTCATTGGTACCATATGAGAGCGTGCATGTATAATTCATAGATTTCAGATTTTATTTTCTGTAAGATTTACAGGATATACTAGCTATGCTGTGATTTGATATATACGATATTGAAAAAGTAGAACAGTTGCTAGAGATTAATGCCACAATGCGGAGCGTGACCCAAACACGTTGCTAATAACAAGAAGGGTTGCATAGATATCTCAACATGTGCATTTGTGGATTCTATAATCAGGGTGTCCACTGTACGTGAAATTCACGTATGTACGTGAATTGTACGTGAATTTTGAAAATTATGAAAATGTACGTGAATTGTACGTGAATTTTTGGAAAATGCGAAGGTGTACGTGAATTGTACTTGAATTTCACCTCAGTTGCGCAGATAGTGGTATTTGCTGCTATTTACTCCTTCTTGATATCCACTGATTCTTGTTACATGTGCTAAATTTTTGGAAGACTTTTAGATTGATTAGTTTTTTTTGCTATGGTGGACTCAGTCTATTGTTTCCATCCTGATGTTTTTAAAAGAAATAAAAGTTATCTCCTTGAATATGCACACCAATATTCTTAGTTTTAATCTGCTTCTAGAAATCTGAAAACACAAACCCTATTATCATTACTCTTGATTTTTATAGCCGTGAATTATGTTGTATTTAGAGATTATTGAGTGACCAAAAATACCATTTATTTGTGAAATGATGGCTTCAAAACAGCATCGAATGCACTTATATTATTATGTGTGCTGTGTGCATACAAGATAGTTCTGAAGAACTATTTTTCTACTGTAAAGATCTCATTACGGCATTTCTTTGAGCAGTTGCTGCGGGTAGTTTTTTTGAATGATTTTGACTCAACCAACTGTCGCTTGCCGGGCAAGTAGGCCTGAAATAGTGGTACGTGAATTTTTTGTCATGTACGTGAATTTTTTTCTCAGATAGGGTGGACACCCTGTATAATATTCTGTCGATGCTGAAAGCGTGTTGAAGCTTGCAATTAAAGTTGCTGTTGTTAGATTTCTATGCAACCTTGATTGCTATTTGCAGCGTGTTTTTGTCGCGCTCGTGTAGACCATAGACTTCAACAAGGAAGTTTCTATGGAGTTGAAGACTGGGAACTGTTGAAAATTACCTTTTAAGAACGTCAACTAATAACCTTTATATACTGGAAGCGATGCTTCACTTTGCACACCGTTTGCGGTGTGTATAGTACGATATATCATTTTTAGAGGTTATATGTCGGTTAGTGGATAGATAGCACATTTATTAACTTCAATTTCTTCAAATTTATAGAATATCTCTACTTGATTCCTTATCTAGTGGGCCCTAAAAAGTTTTCCTCGTTACTACTGACCCCATCTAATAAATCTCCTTGAAATTCCAACTTTCTAATCGGTTCTTTTCTCTTCCAGTCATTCCGCCCATTAGTGGCCTAACCATCACCTCAAGGCCCTCCAATCAGAGTGTCAACCTCAGCGAAAGTGTGGAGTTACTCTGCGCATTTGACAAAACCGCCACACTAGTCCAATGGAGATTTCAACCGGCTGGTCGAGATTTAATGAATTTGGACACTTGTGTCCTCGGGAGTTGTACACGTGAGATCTACTTTCGAGATTACACAGAGGTGCAGGGCACTTCTAAGAAGCTGACCATCTTCCCGGTGAAGAAGCGCAACAACGGCCTGTACATGTGCTTTGGTCAAGATATAGATGGTACGGCCTCTGCGACTGCCTACGTGACGGTGCGAGGTGAGTATCTGAATTTCTTTCGTCTGTGGAAAATGATGAATTCCGATAAAAGTGATGTCATCATGAGAGCAGAAACAACAAACACACAGCCCCAAGGGTTATTGAATTGGGTCCATAGATATAGTCCCCAAGGCCCATAGAAATTGACAACAATAAAACCTCTAGAATGGAAATTAAGCTTCATGCAATACATAATAACGGCACATAAGTCGCACGCATTTTCACTTTGATACACCTGCCAACGTCTGTATCATTGGGTTAGAATCAGTCACATGAGTAAATCGAAGCTTTTCATTGGTCATACATGCCCCAACTTAGTTCCTCCGGCGGTGCCGCGACCTTGAGTCAATTTCCATTCTAGTCAACTGTAGACAAACCATTTATTTCTATGGTTTTATCTGTTTCATCTATTTAGTGGTCTGTACTCACTTTGACAACAATAAAACGTAAAAACTGGGTGAGATCCTGTTTTTTCTGCTTTCATGACTGACCGCCCGTATCAACAACTCTACCTGCCGAATAGTTCCAAGCCAAAGATGATATCAAGTAAAAAATGAATTGAGTACGAATCCTGACAAGGCGAGTACGGTCGGGAATCAAGGGTGTTGGTGTCTTTTATTGATTTAATTGTTGCCATTCTCTTTCGATATTCAATGAACTACGACAGACCTTTGTTGTCAATCTACGGTGTGACGTAATCGAATGACATGCTGATATGCTGTCTCGCTACAGAATAAGTGCTGGTAGCGTTCTGACAACAATAATAGGACAATAAGCTGTCGATATTCCGACAATAAGCCGACAACTGCCTTCACTCGCATTTTTTTGCACCATCGTCGTGGCCTAGTGAAGAAGGTGTGAGGTCGTCTCCACCGCGAACTTCGGTTCGATTCCTGGGTCAGGTGAGTGTGGTCGGAGAAACGACTTATTAGTTGTCATTCTCTTCAGATAGTCATCAAAAATTGTTGCTTTTTGTTCAACAGGACTTTCAGCTCTTGTTCCTTCATAGTCGAAGAATCAAGATCATAGCTCACAAGTTTTGTCGATAATGTTGGTCTTTCGATAATTATGAAAATGATAGGAGGCGCACGAAAAGCGTTGACAAATGTGTTTGTAGAACTTGACATCGTCTATGTCTCTTTTGGCTGTGTGATCAGGTTGACAACAGTCACTGGAACGTCGCAGTAATGTTGAACTGGCTGCTCATTGTTCGATTGCTATGGTATTTAGTCAGGAGATTGTGCCATTTCATGAACGTTACATGTTCCAATGCTTCCCTTCTAGTCAAACGGAAGAAGAGACGACCTGTCTAATTCTGTGACTGAAACAAAACAGCGCTGAACCTCCTGACTTTCGATCTTGCTACAGAACAATGGCTTCAAGATTCGCAAGTCAGAGGGATGAGTCGTCTTCTCACAGCCGAGACGCTGTCCCCTCATGGGCGTGGTGGGTGCTGTCATGTTGAGCAGCCTCAACTCGTTATTTCATCAGTCTAATGGACGGACGCTCTCCGCCCCTCAATAATCTTCTCTCAGCAGTTAATGACCACGCTCCCCGTTGAGCTGTTACGCAACCAGAGGGTGCAATATGAGGCGTTGATTTTGGCACGCGCGGGAGGATGATTGCATTTGCTCATCTCTCCGCAGCCCGATCTGTTATCAGGAGATTTCAGTGGGTTTAATTGACAGGCCTATGATGTTGAGGCGGGCAATTTACTGCTCAGAAGTTACGAAAAGGCGATTTTCGTAATCCGATTCGAATCCACATTCTCAGATGTCAAATTTGCCTTTGAAGATGTTTATCGTTGTCTTAGGTAATCAGGGCGGACTGTCCTTTAGGTTTAAGGTACTCCATTATTGGACCATCTTACACAATTCATCAGAACAGAGTTCTCTTCTTCAATAGTCTTTGTTGAAAGCAGAAACTGCTGAAGACGTCATCAGCTTGATAGAACTCGATCTGTGGCCACTTTACTGTAATGCAGGAAGGCGAAAAGTAAAAACTGAAAGAACAGCTGTAATAGAGCATCATAAAAGACAACATCCTACTCAAAGTCTGAAATGCATTGAAAAAGCAAAGTTTTAGCACAACTTCTCTCCCACTGGGCGCTCGACCGGTGGCCTTGCGATGTTTCAGACCGGATGCCCTTCCTGCCGACTTCCAATGACACTCTCGGGGCTCGACCTCTACAATAAAAGATCACAAGGTCAAGTGAACAGCTTCGTCTATGTTAATTGTATAGCCAGAAGAAAACTTGAATGGTTATCAGTGCATACGTTCTGAAATTGAAACTTCGGAATTCCAGAAACTGTTCTTTTCCCTGTCGGCAAAGCCCGACTCGATAACACCTTGACAGATGGCTTTTGAATTCATTAAAAGGTTCTTCTGAACTTCATTATCAAAAGCTTCGATTGATTTAATTAAGCCTCGCTGATATCAGTTCGCAATTTATTTTTGAATATTTGCTAATTAACAGAAAAAATCAAAGTACTTGACCTTTGAATTGTGACAGAACTCAGCGATGACCTTTATAATGACAATGACTCTTTTCTGAACCGTTTTGACGTAGTGTATTTTTTATTTGTTTAATTTGACCTTTAATCTCGGAGAAAAGGAGAGAGAACATTGTGAAGAAAAAGTCAATAGATGTATTTCATATAGCTATGCTGGCAGCAGAGTTCCATAGTCTTCAGTCATCTGTTGAGACCTTCTCCTCATGATTTCTCTTCTCTTGTGCTCACGTCGGTCATGAGGGACCGAGTTGGCTGCTTATTCCATCTGTTCTTCCTTTTTCCCTCTCATCACACCGCATGCCGTGGGATTAATTAATCGCCGTTTTGACGACCTTTTACTCTTCGCCGCGACTACTTGAAATTCCAGGGAAGAAGTTGAGGTTAGACTGATCTGTCGATCACAACAAGAGACTGTCAACCAACGGCTTCTTCCTTTGCGGTGAAGTCGTCGAGTTGATCTTCGTTAAGTCAATGTTGGCTTATCACGTGTCAAGGTGAACACACAATACTTCTTAAGTTATCATAACACTTAGATACAATTCGATTTCTATGTCTTGAAGTATGGCTGCTATGATAATGGCATAAAAAACAATGTACTACCTTGCCAATCGTTCCTTTATACATAGCTCAAAGTGGATTATTATAACGCTTAGCGTTATCATAGCGTTGTTTATCAAAACATTTGCAAGTGTTTCAGAATAACTCCATGCTTTCAACCATTCTAAATATTAAATTGTCGTATTTCTATGTCATTTAAATAAACGTCTGCATGTAACAAATACATGACATACAACCACAGTGCGATAAGAAATGTCAACAGCCATGTAGCGATATATTCTTCGATATTGCATGATGAGGGTCATTTATCGTCCGTCGAGCAATAACATCGACAACAGTAGAAAAATTCTCGTCAGTGTAGTTTTCCGACCGTTATAATGTTGAGAACATTCTATTCAGCTTCATAGAAATCTCCTTATCGCTATTCTATTGCCTTCATAGATGTTGACAAAACCGTAGATAGCCCTAGAATAGAAATGTGCATGGAAATCATGGCACAGAGGGGGAACAACACGCTGGATAATAGTTATACAGTTTCTCTATCCTATAGAAGACTGATATACAACAGCTGATAAGAACTAACAATGATCGAGTGTTTTAGCTGTTATTGTGGAAGCTGGATGACGAGAACCGCTCGCCAAATGTTGTCTGTAAGAAGTGTGTAGTGATTCGGAAACTTGGACATTTAATGAGCTATGATATCGAAGTAGGACATAATGGGCCAAAAGGGCATTTCTTAAAAGCATCACTTTTATAACAAATAAATTCATTCAAGGTTAACGTGTATATTGTTGCATGTCACATAGAAATCTAGAAACACATTAATGCAGTTTGAACTTTTACAAATGATTGGATTAACAAATACAATTATAGGACAAACTATGCCTTCTGATATTTCGGGGGCTACCCATATTTCTATGAAGTTGAACAGCAATGTCCGGAATAGGCATAGTTCGGTTCAATAATCAAACATGGGAAGATGCAGAGACCTCAGCATAATGCATAACTGCGTGCATTGAACCGCAAGAACTATGATAAAGATCAGACTGATGGTATTGCCCGCGTCATCATTTCTGGCGACATCATCATTGCGTTGATGATCATTTCACTGACTTTTCTGTCTAAATCCGCAGAAATCGCTGTCTACACCTCTCCACAGAATAATATCGACTTTGAAGCCTCTTCCACTAAATAGATGACAGATCACTTTTCTTCCAATGAAACTTATCTCTATATCTATACAGCCGGCTAACTACCGTCTTAACAGTTTAAATTCAACCTCCGCTTTCACCGTCTCCGCTTTCACCTCCATCATCTTCTGAAAGTCAACTTCTCAGCATTTGCGTTAATTAAAGGGAAGAGTAATGATTAGATGAATTGTCGAGACAGGAAAGACATGAGCGGGAGGTTATCGGTTGGACAAACTGTGGCCCGGAGATAATTCCTCATTTTTCATTCCATGATGTCCAGCCAGGTTACGTCATGACAGAGAGAAATTCTCACCGCGATTTCCTCATTTCCAGCGGCGAGAGTTAGCGGCGACACCGCAACATAAATCACATTCTAGTAATCATTATTCGGTCCAACTTTCTTCTCGTGTTCGTCAATATCCTTTGTTTCACGGATTGTTCATCATGTCATAGAAGTTGCCGTCTTCGAGTGTCCGTTGAAACCGTTGGGATAAGTCCGAAGTAAATGTGTCAGATTTCATTAGCAGTTTCAGGAAAATTCGACAGAGAAATTGATCTATATAGGGCGTTTGATGATTGCTGCAGATTTCTAACAGCGTCTATCATAGAAATTGAAGCGTGAACTGTGCGCTTCAACAGCAAAAATTGCCTGATGTTTTTACGTATCATTGTGAAGTATAGAAATTGAAGTGTGAACCGCGCTTTAGCACTAGAGACAGTCCGATATCTTCATGAACACCGTCTATCACGGAAATTGAAGTGTGAACCGCGCTTTAGCATTAGATAGAGTCCGATATCTTCATGAACAATGTCAACCATAGAAATTGAAGTGCGCACCGCGCGCTGTAGCATTAGATAGAGTCCGATTTCTTCATGAACAACGTCAACCATAGAAATTGAAGTGTGAACCGCGCTTTAGCATTAGATAGAGTCCGATATCTTCATGAACACCGTCTATCACGGAAATTGAAGTGTGAACCGCGCTTTAGCAATAGATAGAGTCCGATATCTTCATGAACAATGTCAACCATAGAAATTGAAGTGCGCACCGCGCGCTGTAGCATTAGATAGAGTCCGATTTCTTCATGAACAACGTCAACCATAGAAATTGAAGTGTGAACCGCGCTTTAGCATTAGATAGAGTCCGATTTCTTCATGAACAATGTCAACCATAGAAATTGAATTGTGAATCTCTTTGACAGAAAAAATTGTCTGATGTTTTTACGTATAATTGTGTAGTATAGATATTGAAGTGTGAACCGTGCGCTTTAGTAGAAAGTGAGCACTATGCCGTTCGCTTTAACTTTAAATGCTCCTAATTTCTCTGCTTACTGCTATCATTCCCAACCGCAGATGTGATTGCACATTCAAGTCTAACAGTAGATTGTCCGATTTCCTCACTAACGAACAGTCTCCAATTCTGTCTAGCCCGTTCACTTGAACTTGACCGAAAAGAGGCGGCCATAGAAATAGATCTGTAAGACGCAGATTTTATTTACACCGGATATTGTCTGATGTCTTTCTGTTAAATCAGTTTCCTGTTGATAATCTTTCCTAGTCTTCTCTGATCATTTCTCTCTCTCTCCTCTCATCAACTCAAAGTTCTCACATTGAGCTGTCCTTCTTCCATCGTACTTTCGTTACAAAGTTAGTGATGATGAAACGGTTGGGAATTTGTCGCTACCATAAAACTGGGCCATTGCAGATGGCATCCAATTTAGGGGAGAGCGACTTGGAATTGTCACTTTTTTCACCCAGCACAAGTGGAAATTAATACTGCACCGCCAAGATTCCTTTGGGAATGGATGGCGAGGAGCGAACTTCGGATTGTGGCCTCCGGCGATGCTCGGCTGAGTAAGAAGCAGGTGCGGGGTCAGGGTAAGAGGAGAGTGTTTATGGAGTCTTCTCAGCCTGCGCCGATTCCTTCAATGTTATTACTATGATTTTGTAGACGTCTTTGTCCATAGATGTGGGATTGTTAGATATCTTCGCTGTCTTAGGGAGAAGAGATATCTGCGATACCAGCATTCAAAGCATAGTCATCTGTGAATGTGACGAGTCATGATGAAAGTTTCACAAATCTGTTTGTGGACTCGTTAGAGGAAGGGTTCAACAGTTTCATCAATCCGCACCTATAGTGAACTTATCCTTGTTCATACTCAGAAACACTTTCCTCCATGCAGGCGAGTTTTATGTATCTCGCTTAGATTCTCTATGAGCTGCAGAGTGTGTTTGATTTGACAGAAACAGGACTTGAACTCAGGTCTCCCGGACGCAGAGCGAGCACGTTACCACAAGGCCACTGTGACGATGCAAACGCAACAACATCTCATTGACTGTCAATCGTCGCCTCAATGAATTGCAACTTAAATGATAGCCTGCAGTGTTTGAAATAAGTTGATAGTACAGAGGATTCCTGATAAACTAGTAAACAATGTTAGTAAAAAATGCAGACAATGTCGGTGTTAAGGTGTTATTGGGCCAAAACTGTTCACTTCTAATTTGCTGCCACGAGAAAGCTCCATCGAGTTCTTTGAAGAGCTGCTTAATCCAATGGTTACAACAGCATTGCATTTGTGCATCTTTACGAATTGGAGAACGCCATCAGTCCTCATCAGGACTACTTCAATTATTGAAATTCACACTTGTCACAACTTGTGAACAACATTATGAGTATTGGTCATTTCAACGTCCACCGTTGTTGTAAATTCATTTCAGCGTAGCACTTGAGAAGAGCTGGCGAGACATGTAACCACAAAAATGAAAGCAGCCCTTACTTTTATTCAAATTAGCAAGAATTACATTCTATTATAAATGACTGCTGGGATGATTTTCATCATCGTATGAGAATCATCCGTTTCCAAGAATCAGTGACATGCAATCAAGACTTGACTGTTTGATCAATTCTATGGACGGATACCTTTATATGTACCTGTAAGAATCACCTATCAATTTCTAGTCAATCTCAGTTTGATGTATGGAAATGGTTTCCTACTTCTCCTTGGGCACTACTTCGTAACTGTACACATCAAACGTTGCTCAAATTCTCACAATCAAGACATAGGTTTTGTTGATTGCAGTTAGGAAAGCGATTCAATTAATCTAACGTCATTGAAACCAATCAACCCATTTGTTTGCATTGTCTGATTATTCGACAGAAATAGTGCAGTGGTTTTGTGAGCTATCAATTGTGTTTTTTTAGTACAGCGAGAGGAACCCAAACATACCCGGTAATCTTTGTGATTTCTCAAATGACGTTTATTCTCGCTAATTTCGTTCTTATCATTATAGATTGACAGATCACTATGATCGTAATAAAACAATGCGAATGTGTATTCCATTCTTTACCATTTTCTACTATTTAGGTGGGTTCTTCACAATTTATTCATCATCCGATAGATTTTCTGCTCATTCTCGTATTGTGCACATCGTAATTAGAACGGTATACGCTAAGTTAAACGTCAAAATACATTAGGTTAATAAGATTTAACTCTATATGAAATACATCTCTAAGCAGTACAATGCAAACAACGCATGTCATCGTTTAAGAGGGGAAACCTCAGTTACTGAAAAGTAAATTATTGATTTCAAATTAATGTCAAGGATGCTACTGAAATACTTTCGCAATGGGGCTGGGTGAAGTTGAAAAGCGTCACATCTTCGGTAAGGTGATGTACATAGACATCAGTTCAGCTAACTCGACATCTATACGAAAAGATCGCCAGGACAACAGACAACAGGAGTGACTCAAGTATCAAGTCAAGCAGTATGCCTTAAACCAGTGGTGGACAACGCGTGTCCCATGTTGGGTGGCCGCCACCGATTCTAATATCCAAAGTGGCTCGCGGACATTATTTAAATCGGTGATGCGTGAAGTGGCCGTATCCGACTTTGACCTTTAAAAGGATGGAAGTTAATCTTCTTCAGAATTTTCAAAAGCATTAACTAATGATTTATTGAGCAATATGAAGGCACAAAAATTCTCATTCGAATGCTCAAACTATGTTCCGTTCGCAGTGAATATCTTATCAACATGAATGTAGGTGACATAGTCATCAAGTGCGTGAGTACTCATTATCATATTACCAATAAGGTCATATTACTATAATTCAGTAACACAAAGAAGCTTTCGGAATTAGTTTTCCCTATTCACAGTTCATTATTCAGACAGATTTTACAATGTAACGTAACATACAGTTCCTTAAAAGACAACTGCTGCATACATTTACAAATATAATTCTGACATGTGCATGCATAGTACAGCAGTCCTCAAAATCACGCTCAAAAGGATTCAGTGAATGAATTTTGCCTATTTCTGCCTTTTAAAAATCGGTGGCCCACCATTCCAACTTAGCTGCCCACCACTGCCTTAGACAGAGACTTTGTCTAATGTCAGCGATTGAAGCTATCAACTGCAAATTAGTGTAAATGTCGCTACTGAAATACTTTGGGGGGGGGGAAATAGAATATCAAACTGAACTGATTTCTCAAAGCCTGAATTGAATAGGAAACATAAGCTGATGAACATCAATCATTGTATATAAAAACTGAAATTTATTTTTCTTGTGTTCACCAGATACCTTGTTTTTATTTTAACTACATTACCTCATCCTGCAATAAAAGTACAGGGAGCAGAATAACTTGTCTTAACATGGCTATGATGAAATAGAAAAGTATCCCCTCTTCGGCAGGATGATGCTCATAGACATCAGTTGATTCGGCAATTGCCAATTAAGCACAGTGTCGAAGAAGCAATAGATTTTCCGATATATCACCGATTCACAATCAATTAATTTTCAATTACTTAGACATCATTTGAGCTGATTAAATGACCGTAAAGGTCACTCACGTGTTGCTTGGTGTTAGTTGGCGAATTCTTGCACTTCTTCGCAGCATTTCTTGAATCATCAGATAATGTTTTCATCTCCACACCTTCATGAAGACGTTAATCCTGTCAATATTGATATTATTTCAGTAAATCTTCAACACTAGGCCTTGATCGGTGCGGCCAGTGACTCACTGAGGCATTGCTCTGCATAATTCACTCCCAAAATGTTGCTAATTCAAACAGCGCGAGTTGCTGTGTCCGAAAACATCAACACAACGACAGGGAATCCGTTCTCAGACCATTTTGTTGACATTTCTCCTCACCAGTGGCCGTCAGTTGGAAATGTAGGCCATTTTCTGGGCGGACAGCGCCGAGGGGAGGCTGTGATAAAGATCAGCCATCAGTCTGTGAAATCGCTTGTCTGACCGACGAGTTTGAAATTGAGAAGTGAAGGCAGTCATTTGATTGTCTTGTTAATGATGTCGTTGAGAGAGCTGATCAGAATGATGGCCGACTACCTACATCCCGGACTGCCTACCACGCGAACTCATTCACAAATATCCACACAGCTGCGATATTCATTCCACGTGATTGACAACCTCCGTCCTGAAGTGTCTTTCCTGATGGCTATGTTGGATTGCTGATGTGTTCTCGTTGTGGATTTCTATGTACATTGTGAGGCCCATGGAGAACGGATTGTTAGCTATCTTTGTCAGCTCAGATTTCTATGCTATGACCATATCAGAGTCTGTGATTGAATATCTATGCTCCACTAGGTTGGATATTACATCATTATGAATCGAATCGGACGAGGTTGTTCTCTATTCGATGTTTCTCTCTCTGTTTTTCTTCTTTTTTCGCATTTTCTTCTGTCTTATATTCGCGGAGCTGTCAGTGAGCTGCAGATCACATGAATTCTCACTCAGGTTTGATGTTTTTTAACAGAATCATGGACGCAATATTTGTTCATTCTTGGTCTTGTTCATGATGCCGAGTCAAATCTGTCTGTCTCTGAGGTGCTTGGAAATAACAGGCGGATTCTGCCGAGAGGAGAAAAACAACTTGAGGAATCCGAGATTCTTCACATGATTAGGAAGTAGATCGAAAAAAATGCTACTTTCCAAAATCCTTCTAGCGAATATCATTGCAAACATGTGCTCACATGATTCTGAGGCACACGTGTAGGATTGTTCATAGACTGTATCAGTCTGAAGACTTTGTTTGATCCTGGTGGCAGCTTCAATTAACTTGACCTTGAGAACTTACAAGTTTTGAGCTACGGCCTGTGAAAAGCTATCACTGATTTGAGGCATTCGGAAATTTCTAGGTATCCTCGATTTCATCACAGAGGTCCAAATGAAGGGTCGGCTCGGCTGTCCAGCCACAGACCTTCCATTGATTTAAAGGTTTTAAGCCAAACTGTTAAAGTAAAAAGTGGCAAAGTGATCTCTCATTGAAATTTTTCACCGTTAAGACGGCCTTATCGAGCAGATGCAACGTTAAAAAGGAAAACATCAAAATTCAAAAATCAGTGATTGATATTCTGTGCATTCCCCCCGTTATTTATTGTAGGACATAGTCTTTTGATAGCACAGATTCTCGAAGGTGTAAGTTGATGGTATTGATACCTCTGTCAATCACTGCTGCATCAATATTGGATTTACGCAATTGGAGGTGTTTGTAAACAGAGGAATGATGGTTAGTAAGATGTATTTGTATTTGTATTTATTTGTATTTATTCAAAATGATGACAACAGCTGGATGCCAATTACAGTCATCAGATGCGAATGATATACAGATTACAACATTACCAGAATCAAAATGAGACAGTAGAAAACCAGATACTGAAAATATACACGTACCTGAAACATATTACAGTATGAACAAATATACTTGATAAAGACATAGTAGCAAAATACATGGCATTTTTCAAATACTAATGAAATACAACAGATTGCCAGAATAAAGGTGAGACATTAAAAACCAGATATACTGTAAATGTTCCTACCTAAAATACATGACAATAAGAAAAAAGATACTTCATAAAAAGAACCGAGAAAATTATGTGAAATGTTTTATCAGAAATCTTTTTACTGTAGAAAGAGATGCACTGAAAACGTCAATTTCTTTGAATTTGTTTAATATCATGTTCATATCAATTACTGATTTTTGAATTTTGATGCTCACCAAAACCGTTTTCTTAACCTATACTCTTCTAAATCATTACTAACAAATGCTGCATAAAATAAATGACAACATCTTGTTAAACACAGGCCTTCTAGAATCGAGATGCCTCACTAACAAGAAATGAACAAGTTGATTGACTCAGCCCATAACATGAATGAATGCGTTTTTATGTAATATTTAAGTCAAACATTTAAATAACATATTTATGATAAACTTGTGATGAAAAACGGAGGGAATTGTTTCTCATCATATGACTAATTCTTCATCCATTCTCCTTTCTCATTTTTCTGAACAATTTGCAGACTTTTATCCTGCGTGATCAACAGAAGGCCGTCATTTCAGTTTTGAGTAAAAAATTGAAGACTTGTTGTATTTTCTGTGTCGAGATGAAGACTCTGAAGTTGTTGATTGTTTTTGACTGCGTGCGCGTACTATTTGGAGATGAAGATTCTCTCACCAGAAATCTTCTCCTTTATCCCCCCACCTTGAGACAATCGTCAATAAGTCGAGCGAAAAAGTAATCGGCGACCGCTGAAACGATGAAATATTCCGAGGCCAGATAGCACCCAGGAATCGCCTCGGAAGGTTAGCAGGTCGTTCTCTCTGCTTTCATCTGCCGACGTGGCCCGAACGGTGTCGAATTTCGCTGACTCTTGACCTCTACTGGCCGCGAGAAAGTATGACTTGTTATTCTGGCTTATTAATGATCATCTTTATGTCGACTTCTTGACGCAACCGGCGTTTCTCAACCTCATGTTCGACACCTAAGGATGCGCAGTTAACCAGAAGGCGTCAGAACGATAGAATTAGGTGACAAGTAGGACGTGAATGCGAAAGGAAGATAGATTTCAGTGCTTCTATAGACTGACTGTTTATTATATCAGAAGGGCAATGTTTTTATGACATAAGAATCGAAAAAATATGACCAAGAAAAGCTTAAAATATAGCCAAATATTATGTTAAAAGAGGTTTTAATATAACCGAATATGACCTAAAAACTCAAAATGTGACCAAAATTGACCTAAAAATCGTAAATTGTAGTAAAATCTTGAAATATTACAAAAATTATGTTTCCTTTTCAGGCAAAGAGTTGAAAAGTTTATTTTGAGACAAATAAAATGATTCATTACAAACTTTTGCCACAGTACGCCTATTGACAGGTTGTTGTGCAAAGCAGTGATGTAATTAACTTCTTTTGATGTTAAAAAAAGTTTGTCTTTGCATGGCATCTTCTTCAACAAGGAGAAGTACGCTCTACCGAATCAACGGTCGGCTGGCAAGGAAAGGCAGACGACAGACGAGCCAATCCTGGCGCCGCCGGTAACATTCATATCTGTAGACGATGCATGCATTGGAACTGTCCCCAGACTGCATCGCGCTGCTGAGAAGACCAATATTGCGTCATTCTGCAAGCATCGGTCATTTCTATACTTCCCGGCAACTCTAACAGTCTAAAACTACAGCAAGATGACCAAATCGAATTTAAGATGTTAAAAACTTGATTGAAGATATCTGCCACGAGTTGTCTCCGATTCTGCATGTAGATATCTTTAAGGCAATAGCGAATTAATAAACTCAAGATCCTAGATATCACTCAGCACAGTTTGTGGCTTCATTCACTCAGCGTTCATTATCTACATATATAGCTGTTATACTTTCATTGGATTTTATCGAGTTATTGGACAGAAGAACAACATTTAATGTTCAGAATTCACACAAACTTGGATGTGTGTGCCGCAATATTCCTCAAGTTGACTCAATTTGACGCAATGACCAAGCAGCGAGAGAGGTTGGTCATACTTCAAAGTTGTCCAATACAGAAGAAAATGTCGAAAAGTCCAGATATTTTGTTCTGCATTGGCAACTTTGACAATTTGGCTGATAGATAGTGAAGGAAGATGATTTGGGAGGGGTGTTCGAACGAATTGAGGATCAGTTCAGAAAGCATTTAGTGTGCGGAACAGCTGAAACTGACTGGTGGTTGGTGGGAGGGGCACCTGAACGCCCATTGTGACTTTTCAGCGAAGTTGCTGACCTATTTAAAAGCTATTAGGCGTTGACTGCTAATCTCCACCTTTCTAATTGTCTAATGATAAGAATTGATTGGAGTTCTCTGCCTCGCATTCAACAGACCATGGTTGAGCTGTTATCGGTCGCGAATGAGACCGCCTCGCAGCCCCTCAGGCAGATCAGAGTGATTATCTCGCCTCTCTGATCATTGACTTCAATCTGTCACCAGCTGACATGACGTAACGTGCTGTCTTGCAGTGATCTGGGTATCATTAACTCCAAGTGACGCAATCATTTTCGACATGAGTGGGAGGATTGACTGAGTGTGATTTGTCATTGGTGAGGCGTTGGAGGAGACAGAGGAAGACAAGGACCGGAAACTCGAGAGCTGAGCTCGAGAGCTGAACATTTCTATCATAACTTCAATCTTTCGATGTGCAGAGATTGTTCGATATCTACATTGAGGACAATTTTTTCATTTTCAAAATACAGAGACAATTTTTCCAAGCTTTTAACCGATCCATTTTCAAGTTGCTACCCTGGAGCGAGTTTTAGACTGATGAGAAAAGTCGACAGAAATTGACAGGTGCAGAAATATTGCATTGAGAATTGATAGTGTTATTATCTTGTTGCCAGAGGTTTATTCATAGAAATTGCAAAGTCATTCCATTCTGAAAAATAAAAGCAGTCAATTATACCGTCTAGATATCCATAGATATTACCTAGATATCCATGGATGTCGTAAACTAATTTCAGTAGTTTTTCGGCTCAATGAAAGACACCAACACCCTTGATTCCCCGACCGCACTCGCCTGACCCAGGAATCGAACCGAAGTCCACGGTGGAGACGAGCACGCACCGTCTTCACTAGGCCACGCTGACCGCACTTGCCTGACTCAGGAATCGAACCGAAGTCCGCGGTGGAGACGAGCTCGCACCTTCTTCACTAGGCCACGCTGACCGCACTTGCCTGACCCAGGAATCGAACCGAAGTCCACGGTGGAGACGAGCTTGCACCTTCTTCGCTAGGCCGCGCTGACTGGACTCGCCTGACCCAGGAATCGAACCGAAGTCCACGGTGGAGACGAGCTCTCACCTTCTTCACTAGGCCACGCCGACCGCACCTGCCTGACTGTTCGACGGCAAAAGAGCGCGAACACTTGAATCGTCAACCGAATTCCGCGGTGGAGAACGGTGCTCGACCACCTTCTTCACTCAGCCACGCTGACCGCACTCGCCTGACCCAGGAATCGAACCGAAGTCCGCGGTGGAGACGAGCTCTCACCTTCTTCACTAGGCCACGCCGACCGCACCTGCACCTGCCTGACCCAGGAATCGAACCGAAGTCCACGGTGGAGACGAGCTCGCACCTTCTTCGCTAGGCCGCGCTGACTGGACTCACCTGACCCAGGAATCGAACCGAAGTCCGCGGTGGAGACGAGCTCGCACCTTCTTCACTAGGCCACGCCGACCGCACTCGCCTGACCCAGGAATCGAACCGAAGTCCGCGGTGG
Source organism: Prostheceraeus crozeri (assembly GCA_907163375.1). Taxonomy (NCBI): domain Eukaryota; kingdom Metazoa; phylum Platyhelminthes; order Polycladida; family Euryleptidae; genus Prostheceraeus; species Prostheceraeus crozeri. The sequence continues at coordinate 86,736 of CAJQUW010006627.1, read as the reverse complement.
AGACGAGCTCTCACCTTCTTCACTAGGCCACGCTGACGGGGAAAAGGGAATGCAGCCTGAAAACTAAAGATATATATGATAACTTCAATCTTTCGATATGCGGAAATTGTTATATATCTGCATTATTTTGTTATTTCGAAAACTTCATTACTCAGAGATTGTGATGTTTCTTTTGTGATCATAAGGTTGCTGCGTGTAACAAGCCAGCACACTGGAGAGACAAGAACATAGATATTGGCAGTGGTAGAAATATTACAAGAGGAAATGAAGATGTGCCTTCAGGCAGGCAAGGTAAGCCTAACAAAAAGCCTTGTCATTTCAACACCTAGAAATTAGTTGTCTCACACTGTTCGACGGCAAAAGAGCGCGAACACTTGAAAACGTCTCAACCTGATGAACGATTACTTCTGTACTTTTTCAATTGCTTCGTCAGACCAAGAATTCGGTGGAGAACGGTGCTCTTGAACCACTTTCTTCACATGTCCTCTCTCTCTCTCTCGTCCACTTTTCTCTTAATTGGTCAGTCAAGCAGCTGCTGTCAGTGTTTTCTTTTCATTAACACGCCAGCTACACAGCGCTGTGCACTTGTTTGTGGAGGAATTAATGTCAGTTGCGAATCTTCGTTTCTCACGCGACAAACTTTGACAGCTCGGGAGAGAGATTGCGTCACCTTGAGTCGATTATCTCTTGATCTACACAAGTGTTGAAGACGGATCCACATTACGTCATGCGTGTAAGAAAGACTGTGACAGAAATGACCGAATGAGTGATCGTTATTGTGCGTGAGAATGACCGCAATTCGAGGCAGAACCAAAATAGAAATCCCGACATGTACGAGAACTGTTGGAAGTGATTCATTCATTGACATTGATTCTGCTTGTGACATAGAGCGCGCCGATGTAATCAATGGTGGATCTGGAAGCCAGGTGTGTGATATCTGTGTGTTTTTAATGTGATATCTACATGGATTTTTGAGGGCAGCAATGTAGGAAAAAAGCGGACAGCAAAGCTATGAATGCACATGTAGATATACGCTGACTGAGAATTCAAAAATGTCTTTCACATGCATAGATAGAGAAATCATCATTACGGGATTGTTGCCTTCTTTTTTCCACATTGTACCATAGCTGAATTACGCATTAATAGGGGTGTTTATCAAGTTGAAGTCCGTGCCGCTGAGAATTTCAATGTAAAGTTGATATCCGCGTGCTTGCTTGGTGCAACAGACCGGGAAAGAATTTGAATGGATAAGCTTCCCATTCGCTTATCCAATTTTGACGTTGAATATCTATGGAAAAATTTGAAAATGTCACCATTTAGGCGAATCATTTATTTTGAGAATAAAAATAATTTTTACACCACTGTATGCAATATTTTCTTGTCGAGACACCTTCCAATTCCAACTGCAGGAAGGTCATCGCCACGAACGAATGGCAAATTGGTATGACATGATGCGATAGCTATATGTAAAATTCATTTTGAAAAGTGACGATTCACCAAAATATCGTCTTTGTCGCGGCAATATCGCACATGTGCATTTTTAGCAATTTTCGTTTTTTTCGATAAGTTATACCAATCCCGTGTCAAAATTTCAGTGACTATTACAACCTAAATCTTAAAGAAAAGTCATTTAAAAAATTGGCCCTGGAATGTTGGCAAGTAATATCGCACATGTGCCTTCATAAAACGAAATCCACTCAATTGCCGCCCCTTCTTGGATTCAATTTGTATTTGAAAATATCTTGTCGATAATGGAAGGATGTCAAAAACCACCTGCTACGATAGTTTCCATTTTCAATACGAATTGCAATCTACAGACAGTTTTTTACTTCTCAAAGTTTGTAATTTGACACATAATAGGTATTAACCAATGACCTTGAAGTTACATATGAGATATTGTCGCCAAAACTTGGCATTATATTAGGTTTAATAAACTATCTATGTCACATAGAAATTCGAAATTGCACAGTTATTTCGAATCAAGCAGTTATTGAATCGTCATTATTCAATAAAACTCGCGCAGTGTCTCTCTGAGTCTTCCAGATCTGCCCAATAGTTCGGTAACTGGCGCTCTTTAGTTGCTTCAGCATTTTACATTTTTTCTTATGAAATTTTCACTTGTTTCGTGTTGCATTGTCATCAGCGTCCATGCTGTTTGTGAGTCTGTTGTTGCTTCATAGATTTACTCGCTTACAGTTTCGATGGACAAGAACCTGTTAGCTGATTACAACTTGTACAGCTTCGCTGTCCGAGACTCGATTTCTCCTTTCTCTAATTGGAAACTGTCCGACTTGTGACTTTCTCATGAAGGTGGAACTTGGCCCTCTCTCAGGGGACGGGAATTACAGTGATGATGGAAGGTCAACCCTGTGAGTTGTTAATGATGTAAGGCGGTGAGCTCGACCGAGTGAGACGGTTGATTAAGCGATTAGATAGGTCTGTGGCTGGAGGGAGGTGTTTAGAGAGCAGAGGGGAATTGAATTCTTCATGGACGATTTATTGCAGGCGTGACACGCGATGTTTGATTAGGAAGACAACTCGGTGATTATTTTTTCTCACCAGAGATGACATCCGTTTTCACCAACTTGGATAATATCCTCCCTGTCCACTGAGGGGCCATTCTTCTCCGGCGAATATGTGTGGGGTTTTAGACAGATGGAAGATTCTTATTGAATTAATCAAAACTCGGCCGAAAAAAGGTTCAGAAAGTGATTTTAGCGGGAAGATTTAGAAGATGTTTTATCATGAGTGATCCAGGTCATCTGCACCAACGAAATATGCACACAAGTTACAAGCCTGTGACGAAATAGAAATTTGATGCTATTTTTCAAGTGTTTGTTATTTTCTTTACAACTGAGGTGTTGAGAGTTTCTTCTTGTATGATGTCCTATTTTCCTAGCCATGAGGCCAGCTCGGGATGTTTGAGTCGTGATTGTAGTGAGCACTGTCTTTGAGTGACCGCCAGGGCTGAGAAAGGGGATGCAAGCCAATTATTGCGCTGTGCGCGCGAACGACAACGCTGACTCCACTGAGCTGGTCTGAGCACCTGTATCTATTGTTCCAACTGTTGAGAAAAGCCACAGATTAACCATTTCTATTAAAGGAGTTTTGGCAATTGTTTTGATTGTTTTATTCGATCTGTTTGTATCCTGGTTATAAGCCGGGCTTAAAGACGGGCTTAAAATCCAAGCCCACAAAAAAACATTAAATACGGAACTTGCACCGAAATCCTAGGTGCCATTCGTAACAAAGCCTATTTTGCGTTGCTGCAGCACTGAGCCCGAAACGTTCGCTGTTAAAACAGTTATTATTACTTCTGGCATTAAAGAAGTGGACGTGTTGACTATGTTTCATAATTGGAGATACTTGCGTTGCAATGCACCTCTCGTTAGCTGACAAGCCCAGTATATACGCTGCTTCAACTCAGACAGGGCTACAGTTGTCTCCGTGGCACAGTGGTGAAGTGCTTGGCCTAGCGATCTTTCGGTCTAGAGGTCGAGCCCCGAGAGTGTCATTGGAGGTCGGCAGAGAGGTCATCCGAACATAACCTCCATCTGAAGTCTATGTGATTATCAGCGTAAACAGTGCTCACTTATATGTCTACATATAAATAATCCACTCAGAGTTTCTATATCATGGAAACCTCCAATGTGTGCGCAGAGAATGTGAACGTAGCTATTGTTGAACATAGATATCGCATTTGTACATAAAAATACATCAAAAACACGTAAGTAAGATATCCATGATCCGCAGTCTATCAATAGAAATATGATCAGAGATAGACATCGAACAGTATTTATCAATATCACAGAATGTTGAATAATGTTTTTGTATATTTTCTGTTCAACATTAAACATCTACAAAGTTAGAAAATGAAGAATGTTGGAGAAAAGTAAGATTGATGACTACTTCCTCAATTTTCTCTTCTTTCAAAGTTACTCAGACTGAAATCTTGTTGATCCAGTTGTATAGAAATGGATCTTGCTTTAAATTCTTCCAATCTTACTTGACTATTCCAACGACGTTCGCGTGCTAATCCTTCATCAAACAATCCTGATGGCCTTTGACTCTCGTGAGCGGTAGAGAAAGACAAATGCTGACTTCCTTCTCTTTTTTATGTCCCGTTGACACATGCATTTCCATAATTACTTCCCCTACCGGGATGTGGCGGCCAGGGCGCGCCGACAATTCGAAGTGATAAAGTTGACGAGTAATTAAAACCTTATTTCCTGTGAGCATACGAGAGGGAGGAGAGGAGAGGGTTGGAAGTGGAGGAGATGTTGTGGAGGGAGGAAGGAGGAGACGGGGTGAAGGAAGGAGAGGAGGGAGGAGGAAGTGGAGATGGTGTGGAGGGAGAAGGAGAGGGAGGAGGAGGAGAGGATAGGAAGTGAAGATGGTGTGGAGGGAGAAGGAGATGGTGTGGAGGGAGGAGAAGGAGAGGATAGGAAGTGGAGATGGTGTGGAGGGAGAAGGAGAGGGAGGAGGAGGAGAGGATAGGAAGTGGAGATGGTGTGGAGGGAGAAGGAGATGGTGTGGAGGGAGAAGGAGAGGGAGGAGGAGGAGAGGATAGGAAGTGGAGATGGTGTGGAGGGAGGAGAAGGACAGGATAGGAAGTGGAGATGGTGTGGAGGGAGGTAGGAAAAGGAAAGTATAGGAAGTGAAGATGGTGTGGAGGGAGAAAGAGAGGGAGGAGGAGGAGAGGATAGGAAGTGGAGATGGTGTGGAGGGAGGTAGGAAAAGGAAAGGATAGGAAGTGGAGATGGTGTGGAGGGAGAAGGAGAGGGAGGAGGAGGAGAGGATAGGAAGTGGAGATGGTGTGGAGGGAGGTAGGAAAAGGAAAGGATAGGAAGTGAAGATGGTGTGGAGGGAGAAGGAGAGGGAGGAGGGAGGAGGAGGAGAGGATAGGAAGTGGAGATGGTGTGGAGGGAGAAGGAGAGGGAGGAGGTGGAGAGGATAGGAAGTGGAGATGGTGTGGAGGGAGAAGGAGAGGGAGGAGGAGGAGAGGATAGGAAGTGGAGATGGTGTGGAGGGAGAAGGAGAGGGAGAAGGAGAGGGAGGAGGTGGTGTGGAGGGAGAAGGAGAGGGATGAGGGAGGGATGAGAGGGAGGAGGTGGAGAGGATAGGAAGTGGAGATGGTGTGGAGGGAGAAGGAGAGGGAGGAGGAGGAGAGGATAGGAAGTGGAGATGGTGTGGAGGGAGAAGGAGAGGGTACAGAGAGAGAGGAGGAGGAGATGGTTTGGAGGGAGAAGGAGAGGGAGGAGGGAGGGATGAGAGGGAGGAGGAGGAGAGGATAGGAAGTGGAGATGGTGTGGAGGGAGAAGGAGAGGGAGGAGGAGGAGAGGATAGGAAGTGGAGATGGTGTGGAGGGAGAAGGAGAGGGTACAGAGAGAGGAGGAGGAGATGGTAGGAGGAGGAGAGGATAGGAAGTGGAGACGGTGTGGAGGGAGGAGAAGGAGAGGATAGGAAGTGAAGACGGTGTGGAGGGAGAAGGAGAGGATAGGAAGTGAAGACGGTGTGGAGGGAGGAGGGAGGGAGGGAGGAGAGGATAGGAAGTGAAGACGTTGTGGAGGGAGGAGAAGGAGAGGATAGGAAGTGGAGATGGTGTGGAGGGAGAAGGAGAGGGAGGAGGGAGGGATGAGAGGGAGGAGGTGGAGAGGATAGGAAGTGGAGATGGTTTGGAGGGAGAAGGAGAGGGTACAGAGAGAGAGGAGGAGGAGATGGTGTGGAGGGAGAAGGAGAGGGTACAGAGAGAGAGAGGAGGAGGAGATGGTGTGGAGGAAGGAGAAGATATCTACAAAACAGCAGAAACTCACTCAGCGGAAAGCCCCTCTGACGGTCTATATCTGTGTCTTTCTCGATAGCTAGCTCAAGATATCTAATGCACAGACTTCTATAGCATAGTTATAGATTTTCATGTCTAATCAGAGGCATGCTAAATGTCAACAATCAGACCTCTATGACCGTTCTGCATTACTTCAATAGATATCTTGTAATCCATTAAATCATTCATTGCCATGTTGAACACAGATGAGCGTTTGATGATATTGTGAATTATCTACTACTTCTAAATCTATGGTTGAATAATATCAGATAATGACAATGCGTCGTATATCATCGCAGGCAACAATTGCATCACCAAGCCGTCCTTTTGCAGATGCTTCGTAGCATGGAAGTTGCCACTAAGATCATAGGCTTCTATATTGTAGACGAGTATCATTTTACAGGATGTCTATGGATAGATCTAAGATGTCTAAGTAGACAATAGAAATCCCACATGAGATTTCTCTGCAAGTGAGCGGCCTGTGATTTGTACATTATTCACATTGAAATCTCACATAGAATTCCTACATTGTCGGAAGATTTCCTCATTCCTTGGCAGTACAATTATTTGTAATCATCACTAATTGCTTCAAATCTCCAGTCATCAAGGCCGCATATTTCAGTCTTCTTTACATTCATTAACTTGGTAAAACGCAGTGAAGTGGCAATAATAATTCGGTAATTTCATTGACAAGAGGATCGACTTCCAGTTGGGCAGAGATTTTTTCATATTGTCTTGCGGGAGAATCCTCGTTTGATGTGAGGTTGAGTTTGCGGATAGATGTACATGGAGAGGCATGCCGATATCATCGCTTATCTTGATTTAATTTGGAATTTCAAAGTCCGACGAGTGCCGCTGCAGTATTAGACACGCAGATGCGGTTTGGAACAAATAAAATTATCAGAGGAGATCGCCGGCCATGTGTGCTGCTCATGCGTTAATGTCTGTGAGGACAAGGAAGCTTCTCAAGGCGATAGATAATCATCTGAGAAAGAGCTTTCAATGCTGATGTCACAAACGTAATTTTGTAGGCCTTCACGGCGGTGAAAATGTCGAAGTTTGTCTTTCATTATAAAATCAGTTCTTGGTGTTCTTTGATCTGATTTCGCTAATCATATGAAGGGAACTTTCTGTGGTAAGAGAATGCCAGAGTGTGGTGAAGACATAGACATCTACACTGTAAACCGTAGCCCGACATTTATCCTACAAAATTACTGACAAAATCAACCGACGATTGTCACCTCCAATATCCTGCGATATCCGACGAATTTGTAGGTTTTCCACCGACATCGAAACAGATGCTTTGTATGCTAATTAACTAAACAAAAACTGTTGAATATTGATTGATTTTTTCGATTAATGATTGCTTGACTTTTGGGCAATCTGTATTATTGTGTGGCAAAACCATGATTTATTTTGACATAATTTAATTAATTTCCTACATTTTTGATAAAATTTCAGCTACAATTCATTTCTATTCATTTTGTCGCTTTTTGTCAGATATTGTAGGTGTTCAGTGGTAATCAACCTACAAGAACTAACAATGACTGACAAAATAGATTTTGTAGGATAAATATCTGCCAATTGTCAGTCAACGGTTTACAGTGTAAAACAAAGTCTCAAAATGGATGTCTGTGTGGCTCTGTGATGTCACCTTTCTGAAACTGTAATGGTAACGTTTGTTGGATGCAGAGAACTCAATAATCATGATCGTGAGGTTACAAGAGGAATCATTGTGACAAGTACAGCTAATTAAGGCCAACTATAGATGAAAACCGATAAAATGAAAGATTCCGCAAAATTTCAGAAGCAGAAAAATCTGAGAAGCCGCTGTATGCACGTAGCAACCTATGATTCTTACTTCAACTATGATGTTTAGCGTGCTACGATCAATCCCTCATTCATGGTTGGTAGCGAGCTATGATTCTTACTTCAACTATGATGTTTAGCGTGCTACGATCAATCCCTCCTTCATGGTTGGTAGCGAGCTATGATTCTTACTTCAACTATGATGTTTAGCGTGCTACGATCAATCCCTCCTTCATGGTTGGTAGCGAGCTATGATTCTTACTTCAACTATGATGTTTAGCGTGCTGTGCTCCCTCCTTCATTCATGGTTGGTAGCGAGCTATGATTCTTACATCAACTATGATGTTTAGCGTGCTACGATCAATCCCTCATTCATGGTTGGTAGCGAGCTATGATTCTTACTTCAACTATGATGTTTAGCGTGCTATGATCAATCCCTCATTCATGCCTCGTTGCGAGCTATGATTCCTACTTCAATATCGATGTTCAGCGTGCTATGATCAATCCCTCATTCATGGTTCGTAGCGAGCTATGATTCCTACTTCAATATCGATGTTCAACGTGCTACGATCAATCCCTCATTCATGCCTCGTTGCGAGCTATGATTCTCCTCAAGAAATAGCCATCTTAATAAAAGAGAGGCGAAAAGTCGCCTAGTTAATCGACATCACGGAAACTTTGGGCGCTGATTCTCCAAGGCTTCTTGATTGCCGCCACTGTCTCCGGTTGTAGAAGACCCATCACGAAAACTTCTCCTTTGTTCTTCTGGGTGTGGCAGCATTACATAAGGCTGCTGTACGCGTCGCTGGTTCGTTTGACGGACAGTCGTGGGAAGTGACCTCTAGATGTCGCGGATGACTTGTGAGAGACTAACTCCCTTGAGAAATTCCTTCCATTGTCAAGCTTCCATCAACGAATTCTAACTTATCTAACCTTTTCATCGTCTGTTGTGTTTCTACGCAGGTCTTCCAAACCGAACAGGAATGATACGATTAACGATTCTTCCGATGCTTGTCTGGAGGAAATTATCAGACTTCCTGACGTTGCAGTGCGAGTCTCGAGGATTGCTGTGCAGGAGAAGCGGGTTGTCTATCTACGTTTCTGAGGCCAGAGAATGATCCTACTATGCGGCTCTCGACTCGGATACACATGATAGGCACCATAGCACGTTACAGTACTCGTATATGGACAGAGGTCCGACGCAGTACATAGAACATCTATAGAGAATGATAACTACTAAGTCCGCACTCGCCTGACTCAGGCATCGAACCGAAGTCCGTGGTGGAGACGAGCTCGCACCTTCTTCACTAGGCCACGCTGACGGCACTCGCCTGAGCCAGGACTCGAACCGAAGTCCGCGGTGGAGGCGAGCTCGCACCTTCTTCACTAGACCACGCTGACGGCACTCGCCTGACTCAGGAATCGAACCGAAGTCCGCGGTGGAGGCGAGCTCGCACCTTCTTCACTAGGCCACGCTGACGGCACTCGCCTGACCCAGGACTCGAACCGAAGTCCGCGGTGGAGACGAGCTCGCACCGTCTTCACTAGGCCACGCTGACGGCACTCGCCTGACCCAGGACTCGAACCGAAGTCCGCGGTGGAGACGAGCTCGCACCTTCTTCACTATGCCACGCTGACCGCACTCGCCTGACCCAGGACTCGAACCGAAGTCCGCGGTGGAGACGAGCTCGCACCTTCTTCACTAGGCCACGCAGACCGCACTCGCCTGACCCAGGACTCGAACCGAAGTCCGCGGTGGAGACGAGCTCGCACCTTCTTCACTAGGCCACGCCGACCGCACTCGTCTGACACAGGAATCGAACCGAAGTCCGCGGTAGAGATGAGCTCGCACCTTCTTCACTAGGCCACGCAGACGGTTCAAAAGAAATGCGAGTGAAGGCAGAAGTCGACCCAAGTGATATTGACAGCTTATTCTCCTGTAATTATCGACAGAAAATAATAAAAGGACTGTCGATCAGCTGCTTTCGTCATGTGGATGGTCCTCTGCTGTAGTCTCAATGCTTCAGTGTGTTTAGCACTCTCTACACAGCACCGTATCCTCGACCTGATTTGTATATTCAATTATGGGCCAGTTGGTTCATCTTTTCCATCAATGCATCTTTGTCGGAATGACACTTGTTGTTTACCGCTTCACATGCACGACTTGTAGTGAGTAGCAAATAAATCTTGAATCTTCTACTTGAATTATATATGAATAGAAAGGTTGGTCTTGTCACAGCTGGACAAAGGATGACCAACGCTTCCTCACTGATCTTGATGCTATCTTAGTTCTTCCTTGCATCACAGAGGTCATCCATAAACAGATAGCTACTTGCCGCGTCAACACATGGACTTGAGCAAAATTGAACATAGTTTGAATCATCACCGGTACTGTGATTTACATTTTCGTTGTGATGTAGATATTTCTGCCCGCAAGAATATAATGTCTTAATGATGATAATGATGCATATATGTACCTGTATTTGCAAAAAGCTCTAAGTGGTCACATATTTCTTAAACATTATATATGTTTTTTTAATCTTTTTTAAAATTATTAGTATTAGTGTGGGAGCGAATGACAACTAGCAGTTCATTCCAACAAGTTGCAGCAACGTCGGAGAAAGTTTGATTGTCACGGGTGATGTAGTTGGTCCAGGAGATGTCCAGAGAATGCTATTAGTCGCAACATTAGTTTTCTCTGCACTACTCATGAAGCTGAATTTCATTTCGAAGATAACCTGGCGCTGATCCCATCAAGCACTTGAGAACAAGTTTTGCATGAAATCATGAATTCTACCGGCAATCATTGAGGACATAGGAGAGTTTTTGTATGGAGCTCGTGGAGACCACAATTTAGAACTAATCTGACTGGTGTATACTGTAAAATCAGTAGTTTCTTCGGAAAGATGCCGTCTCAGGATGCGTTTTTCTGTATTCAAGTGAAAGCAGCAAATTCATCTTTTTTCAAAAGTTCAGTGGTTGATAACAACCATAGAAATCCCACACTAAAATAATAGAGGACTGGAATGGCTATAGACATTGAAAACAGTATAACGTCATGGATATGCGTTGTCATGACGACGGTACCTAAACACTGGCGGCTTCTAGTGGTTGACAATGTGAACTTTGTAAATATTCACGAATACTGTCATTTCTCTTTATATGGAAAACCATTTGATGAAATAGCATACAATGATTCACATTGCGGTATGAATCTACAACTGCTTCATGCCTCAGTGATTTGATCGGCACATAACCGAATAGTTGAAATAGTGAATTGAATAGTCAACAAACCGCTTTTGTACATTCTAGTCTCACTAACTTGAGCAGCAGCGTCGGATATCTATGGCTGACACTTCTCCAAAGATTTCTACCAAGAAGTTTTTCTGCAAGGAAATCTTCGCTTCCTTCTCCGGGAGTTGAGCACAATATCCGTTTCTGTCAGAAGACATTTCGAGTTCAAGGTAGACACGTCAAGGGGTCAGAGTCTTCTCTCTCAGCCGCCGTCATCTTCAATTTCCGTCTCATCAGCTGATTGGGTCACCGCTCATGACTCATTTCCATCTGTCAAAGGCCTCACATGGACACTCAATCCCATTGGGACGGCGATTCACGCCTGGTTGGCGCCTGTAATTGGCCGACAATGTTCACACGGGCCGCGCTCAAATTTCACGGCGCCGAGAAGTCATTGTGGATGATGTAAGGGCCAGGAGGCGCGGCCAGAGCAGGATATCTGGTGTTGGAGAGGTCGAATGAGCTGCCTTTTCACATGATGACCCCGTATACGGTAACTCTTTGTAACTAGCCCTGAAACTTATGCATTGTGTAATCGGTTGTGTCGAGTTCTATGTGACGGCATGCAGATATGAAGATTGATCAACTCATGGATGGAGTGTAGTGGGATAGCACTCTATCATCGACCATTTTCACATCAGAAGACGGTCACGGAATCTAGTGATGAAGAGGCAATAGAAAGAGGATGACAGATCTTCGTTTGTCTTTACAAAATGACCTCGTCTACTGCAGCTCTTCTTGTAAGAACACATTGATTGTTTAATCGGTTGTATACTGTTTTGCAAAAGGACAGGAGAACCAGAACGGAATGATAGCTGAAGCTCGAGGGTCACTCCCCTTTCCTACAGGTTTTTCATTTACTTCTAACGCACGCAAGTTCAAACTTTCGGCAGTAGGACTTCAATGCCAAGTAAATCAAAAGTATCCAAGCTCAATAACATCAAATTTCAAAACATTAAATGATAGACAATTGAATTGTCATTGTTCTGTTTATTCAAAGAATTATTGCAAGGAATTTTGGCCTACTTTGATTTCCAGGCCATTTCACAATTTGCAGTTTAGAAGCAGGAATTCACGGAGCTTTCATCTGTCCAGTGCAAGGGAATTACAATATTTTCTTTCGCAAGTCTTAGAGGCCATGATAGGGTACATGAGATAGATGTACACGACGGCTGCAGTGGCTGTAGTGGAGGCCACAGCGGTTAATTAGTTAGGACTGGTGATATGTGCTACGAAATTGCGTCACAAACTATCTAGCCAACATTGAAATTAAAGATGAATGGCATATAGAAATGAATTTCTCCCTCAATACCTAGCTGAAAGGCTATAATGGTGTACCATAGATATTTGATTGATTTTCCAAAGAGTTCAAGACAGAACAAAGGTATCAGGACTCTCTCGGTAAAACGTTTATTGGTCTATCACTTCAAGTTATTATTAAAAGAAATACAGGGCCTTCGGCGTCCAGCGCCTTCTATCGGTCGATGTAAGTGCTAAACGGCAGCCTTAGTGAAGGTTTATAAAGAGATTGATCTCCAGGAAATGCTGAAGCACATGGTGATTTCAAAAAGCAATACACTGTACATGCAAGAACCATTTACAGAACTACGCTCCAGGAATGACATTGCTCCTACCTTGTAAACTGTTCGTCGTTGTCTCCTTCCTAGGTTGGAAAAATGTATGCATAACTCGGACTATTTTACTGTGTTGCTCGTTTCTCTTTTGTCATTATATAACATTAACATGGATTTTTGAGGACAACAATGTAGGAGACTTGAGGGCTCGGAAGGGCAGCAATGTAGGGGACTTGAGGGCTCGGAAGGGCAGCAATGTAGGAGACTTGAGGGCTCGGAAGGGCAGCAATGTAGGGGAAAAGCGGGCAGCAATTCTATGAATACACATGTAGATATACACTGATTGAGATTTCTAGGCTATCTTTTATGCATAGAGATATCATCACTGCGAGATACATTGTTGCCTTCCTTTTTCCACATTGTGCCATAACTCAATTACGCACAATATAATTGTTTCTTCAGAGTGTATTGTTTTTGAAAATCACCATAGATTATCTCTTCATTGATTCATTTATTTCTTATTTAACTCCGTGATTCCACAGATGAGTGTTTAACCATAATTAATATGAATTCATTTAACTTCTCTTCGTGTCCATGTGTGTGTTCCCCCTCTATTATCAATGTATTCACATGAAAGCCAATTGACCATGGATGATTGCCTCTGAACACTCACTACTTGGAAGTTTTGGTCGGTGATTCAAACAGTGAAAAGATGACGCAAGCTGTGTACACATTCTACACCGAAAGTGACAGCGCAAACAATCACCGGTTAAAATGACGCTTGTCGGGCAGTCTTGGAGTCAAAATCAAACAGAAATCACTTAAAAATCAATTAATCTTTCCTAAGTGTTTTACCCCAACTCTGAGAATGCTTTACTGTGTCCATCTGGTGACGGGGAGCGACAATAATGAGTTAGAGGTAAATTTGTCTTCAAATTGGACAAATTTGTTGTCTATTCAAGCCAATAAATAGAATTTAGCAACAGAAGTCCATTTATCGTCCTTAAAGGTTTTTCGTAGAGGAAAGCAAGCAGAGAGATCGCGAAAACTTGCGGCAGAGTCATTTGATGTCGAATACATATTTTTGAAATTGACTTATTTAATAATTATCAATATTTTTTCTTAATTTTCTGATTTGTTTGTGGAAGAATTTTGATCCTTTAGCGCATTTGTAAACGAATAAGGCATTTTTCCGACAAGGCCTTTCGATCCGCTCTATTTCATGTCGAACGCGGATATGACAAGTTCATCGCACAGATCACATATAGATTGCAAACATTAAGACGTCACAGAATAGATAGCGAATTGGAGACAGGGACAGTACACTACAAAGCCTAGAACAAAGGCATGACTTGACAAACCAGACAAAAGAAGACATAGAAATGAATAAAGATAATTACGGCCAAGGTAAACATATGTCATGCACGAACTCTTTCTGTAAACACAAATCTGGAGAAAGACACTTAATATTGATGGCTTCTAAAATACGAAAAAAATGAAAATTATTTACAGAAAATAAAACTTTAAAAAGAGACGCTGCTGTGGACGGATTTGCAGATGTACAGCTGATCATATGAAGGGTTATGGCACTAGCAGGCTTCTTCTTAGAGCGTGGTGTGGCCTTGTCGGAAAAATGCTGTCCTTCTTATTTGATTTATTTCTTTTACTTATTTTTATTTATTTATTTATTTTATTTTCCGATTTTCATCTTTTATCATTAGTTGAATTACTACTTACTTCATTACTTTTTAGTTTTAGCTCTTTTTGACTTATTTATGCACTTCCTTATTTCACTTTTTAAGCATTTTTTGTTTCATTTTTCATGACATTTATTTTCTGATGTGCTGTATTATCTGACGTTCTGACTTAAATCAGTTTGGATCCCGACAATTGCTCTATTGGCCGCTGATTTGCATTTGTCTATTATCTATTATCTTCATTATCTGTGTGAATGTTCTTAGCGATTGAACGTAGCGACATTTATGTGTTGTTTACTGCTCTAAGTATTATTTTGATCAATCTTGCAGTATATCACATAGAGAGCAAGCAAGGCCCTGGCAATAGAGATGATAACGGATAAATACTTATTTCTTTTTTTTTATAAAGGCATTATCAAATATTTTAGACTGTTAAGTTATCCGCATCAGAAATCTGCTCGCACGCCTCTTGAAGGCATCAACACTGTATTGGCGATGGAAAGTGGGCTGGGGAAGCTGATTCTCAAGCTGCACCACGAGAACAGAAAGCTTTTCAAGCGACTCACACTATGATGATGGCATGTGAGTGCATTAGCTCTGCGTGTGCTTCTGGAGAAGATCTTAGGTCTGGGTGCGCACTCATTTCCTGCAGAGCTGCTTCTACCGAAATAGTGTCTGTAGAAGAGACTGGGTGAAGCAACATCCCGTCTGACGGAGAGCGCCTGCAACTAGAAATTGTAGAGTTCTGAATCAGAGTGTAGTCTCGATAGTGTTCAAATTAAGAAATGGCTTTCCCAATATATATCTATTTATTTTTAAAAATTGTCTTTGATGCGAGCGATTGGCAGGTTTGTCAATTTTTCAACTTAATGAACGGAACAATAGCTTCAAGTCGCCAAAAGGCTGGTCATATAACTCAACACAGCATGTTCAGAGAGATGAGTGTATTCACGTCATGTTTCCACATGTGATATTATCAGACAGTTGACCTCTTTACTCTGAATCTGGTATTTGCAAATGTTGTTGATGAGCTGCTGGCAACGTCATGCAGTCGTCTCGCCTGAAGTTAAAAATATTTCCTGACATTTAACAGCAAATTATCATGTTGAGCAGGTCATTACATCGCGCATTTATTTGCTTTCAAGGATGTGAATTTGATGTTTTTTACAATAAATTAGTGTTATTTTACAGTCCTTGCAGTAACCATCCAGACAAGATAGCAAGAGGTCGTATATCTATGTCAATGGCTTGCTTTGTTACGATTATGATAGATTTAGGAAAAGAAACAGTTGAATCAGAAGAAACAGTTAGAAGTGTAGATAGAAACTTCTTCGAAGATTCGATTAGTTCTTCCTCCTCAACTTTTGTCGTCCTTTGACCGTGTCCTGTAAACTTCATAAAACACCCCTACCTCATCTTCGGAAGCACCGTAGCACTTCCGATATTGAATCTTTATCATCGTTTCTTACGTAATATTCTTTCTTGTGACTTCCGAGGTCCACCGCAAGTGCCATTTCCATTACATCGTCTTGTCTTCATTGTCTGCTGCTAGAGGACTGGTAGAGCCGGGCAAACATCTTGAAATTAAAAGTGAGTATTCGAAGCATTTTGATGGAATTTATAGCAATCCGCAAGCGGCGCATGACTATTTTTCCTGTCTCTGTAAGGCATTGAAAATTTCTTTTTACCCACTTAATAAGCTCGTGCATATTTTGCTATGGTTTTGATTCTGTTTGCACTTCCAGCAAAGTGACACACTTAAACAATCTAATTATGTGGCAGTGCCATACCATAGGAATCTGACACTGCATAGCACTAAGATAAGTCATAACCCATGAGCCGTTATCCGGTTGACAATCCTTGGGCGATCTAGGACCTCACAAAAATTGGAAAAATGTCATATATTTCTTCTTCTGCCTGCTTGTATTATCTGCCATGAGAAAAAGTAACTAAAATTATGACTAATAGCTTATGGAGGATCGTGACATGAATTGCAAACATCTGCTGTCCACTGAAGTCCCTCTAACTTAAAACAAAGCGAAAAGTGGGATCTCTATGGTCTAAAGGTGCGTTCACACTAGCTGGATAACGATATTTCATTAAATTTTTATTGAGAGCTACTTTATCTCAATTTATCGTTATCATGCTAGAATGCGCCTTAAGATGACTTCTTGCAGTCACAGACTGCCTGCATTTCTCCTGTGGAGACAAGCATGATGACGGTGACTTCCTCAGGAGCACTGCTGTCGCCCCTCACCTACAAACTCATACTTTTCCAATCTCCCGTTGCATCAACAAGTGAAGAAAATGATTTCGTAACCAGTGTTGCAAGCCTTCATGTTCGAATCAGATCACGCCTCAACCTTTACTCCCTTGGTAGACATTTATGAGTCACATTGACACTTCAAAGGCCCTTCGTCGATGAGATTCGATCTCACGTACTGCGCGCGGCTGGTGTTTGAAATTTAAATGAATCTGAGGCTGACTCATTGGCGTTCTTCTACCTGAGCGCTGTGAGACAGAACGGATTTGGCATGCACACGAGTTTTTGTGTCATTTGAGGAGAAGAGTACATGTAATGCCATTTGACAAAGACAGACATGTTCTTGGCGGCATTTTGTGGGGCTTTCATTAGTGAATCGCGAACTTTCCATGTCCCTCATTCAATTCTTGTCATATCTACACCATTGTTCCCGCCGCCAACAAGAGTTCTCATTTGAGTCGTGCTGTAGAGGAAGAAAATAATGAAAGTATTTGCATGATTTTTCTAAGGCGTTTGGCGTCACTTTGTAACGCAGGTTAACTTCCTATGACGGGAGAATTAGCAGTCATGTCATAGAAAGTTGACGTGGGTGAGGAGACGGTTCGCAAACTCACCTTTCTATGTACATGTCAGAGAATTCCAAATAAAAGTCAGATGTCTATTCTTAAATTCAAAATGAGATATCTGAAATTCATTGGGAAACAGGAATAGATGGTCCCGCCTGCCTACTCCATGAAATGGCACAATCTGTTGACATAACGCCATAGCTATTGAACAATGAGCAGCCAATTCAACGATAATTTTGCCAATATGTGCGATATTTTTAGTGAATGTTTGCAGCCGCAGAATTATTTTGTTCAAACCCATCACTTTGCTAGAAGTACAAACTGATTCAAACAGATGGCACATGCAGGAACTTACTAAGTGGACAAAAAGAAATTCTTAATGTCTTTACAGAGATAGGAAAAATAGTCGTGCGTCGCTTGCGGATTGCTCTGAATTCCTTCAAAATGCTCCGATCGCCACGATTCCTTCAGATTCGAACAATTCAGATCATTGCGCAAAAGTTTTCTCGATAATGTTGGGTCCTCCGATCATTTTAAAAAAAGTTAGCAGGCGCATGAAAAAGCGTTCACAAACTTCTCTGTAGAACTTGACATCGTCTGTGTCTCTTTGCTGTGTGATCCGGTTGATAACAGTCACTGAAACGTCGCATAATTTGACGTGTTCAATGTTGAACCGGCTGCTCATTGTTCGATTGCTATGGTATTTAGTCAGGAGATTGTGCCATTTCATTAACGTTACATGTTCCAATGCTTCCTTTCTAGTCAAGCAGAAGAAGAGACGACCTGTCTAATTTTGTGGGCAAGAAGATCAGTTTCCACACGTAAAACCGCAAGTAAATGAATCTATCTCTGGAGCAGCCAATTCAATTATAATTTCGCCAATTATGTGCGACAGTTTCACTGAATGTTTGCAGCAACCTCGCCAAGGAAAGAGGCAGACCATGTCAAGCTTGTGAAAGTTTTCGTTGTTGTCTTTTAAACCAATTATCGGGAGGACCAACATTGTCGACAAAACTTGTGTACAGTGTTCTGAATTATCAAAATGTGAAGGAATCGTGGTGATTGGAGAGTTCTGGAGGAATTCAAAGCAGTGAAAGAGCATTTTCGTCATTCAAGAATGTATTTTGTGTTTTGTTTTCTGCCCGGTATACTTTTGCTTTGTATTTCATTGTACTTTTTAAACTTATCTGAAGTTGTACAACCATTTACCACATCGTGACGACACGCCATCCACTGCTTCTACCCTAACTGAAAGCCATGTTCATCCACGAAATGTCCACTTCCAGTATCGCTCAGACGGAGACAATCAGTATTGTGTCTCTCACTGCCATGGCTTTGATTTAAGTTCACATTCTCCTACATTTTGTGTACAAACATATTTCTTCTCAAAGTATTACGTGACCGGTCAAAAGGCCTCGTGAAAATGAATCAGCTGATTTGTCTAAACTTCATTGCAAGATGGCCACAAAGGGCTTCAACCGAACTGCATAACTTATTTTAGAATGACGTCTTTTCGAATCAGACGACTTTCACGTGGAGTTTACTCTCAGAAATACTTTCAAAGTGCTCGGGAGATTGATTCGCCGCAGAATAGGCAGCATTTTGGATTAGAGAAACGATGTTTAGAAACCAAACTTCAGAAGAGAATATTTTTGGTCTCGTCTTCATTTCCTTCTCGGATTTCCTCAAGTAGAGTGACAGCCATGCTGGATAAACGGATTGCTGCCTGCTGCCTGCGGGCTCGCTATCTCGCCAAATTGATGGACAACAAAGAGAAAATCCGCGCTCATTCTCGCGTGTTTCGAGTGGGAAAAGGAAACAGGAAGTGAACAACTGTGCCTTTTGTCTTGTCATCCGCTTCGAATGATTCACGACGATTGCTGGTCACTTCCTTCTCGCTATCTGCCGGTCAGACAAGTCTTTGTTTCTTCTTGGTGTGGATTACAGCGCTGCTATCTCATGAGGGAGTGGACTTTCTTCATCATTTTCCTTTCAACAGATATCTATGCGCCAATGGAACCACAGAATGAACGCTTCAAATAGTGTAGACGAGTATAAGCATTGATATTGTGAATGTAGATATCGAAGTGTTGTTCCTAAGTGTTCAGACGGTGGATGCACTGCCAGTCATCAAATAAAACTTGAAGTTTGACAGCATGAGCACTGAATGAATCAAGTTTAGATCAAGAATGTGTCGCTGCTTATGGTTAATAGGATTGATTCAATGCTCATACTTCTAATCAATTTGCAGTCTATCGTTGAACATGATGATTGCAATATTTCTAGACACTCATTTTTTGCAGTGTACTCATTTATTTTACGCAAGTTTCGTGTGACTTTTTATTTCATTTTTTAATTTATACTTAATAATTGCTATTTTTGATTTATTCTTAATAATTTTCATTTATTTGTAATGTTTATTTCCTTTTTGATTTATTTATTTATTTATTCATTTTTTTTATTTTGTTACAATTTCAATGTTCTGTTACGGTCGTATTTCACTATTCATTTTCAGCAGTTAATCTTTCTTAATTTATTACCTTTCTGTTATTAAATTTTTAGTACGATCTACATTTTGATATTTACTTGGTTATTTTATTTTCTATATTAAGTTAAGTAACAACGTAAATGATTATACCCTTTCCCATCTGCAGTGAAGTAGGTGATTGATAGCATCTTCCGTCGTGTACAGATTACGCTTGTCATGACTGTTTGCGGATTAAGGCTAGATATGATGGGACACAGACCGGTCCTCTTGAGAGATAGATTATATTTCATGAATAGTTAGACGCCAATTGGTCCATTAATAACAAGCTCATTTTCTTCATTGAGAAGTTCCAGGTGAGACGTTGCAGGTCGATTCTAGCAAGTTCAGTACCTATACGAGTACTATAATCGCGCATCAAATACACGTGACCCTTTGTCGTGGGAAGACTTCGATATATTGGTGACCATTAAGTAAAGGGTTGAATAGCCTGCAAATGAATCAGCGAGTATTGAGAGGTTTGTAATGTTCATAAACGGCTTCTGTTTGATGGCAGTTGACAGAAGGAGATTATTTCTCATTTCTATTCCCCCAATATATTTGCAGCCAGGATATATGTACATCAATTTATTGATATAAGAAATAATTGCTTTCAGTTGCTGGGACACATTCATATTCGCTAATTGCTGAAAATCTGATTCAAAACAATCACATAGAAAATGCAAGAATTTTTGAATGGAGCCTTTTTCATTAATGTTGATGTATTTAGATTCTAAAATATTTCTGGGCCATAGAATTCCTGCGATGATAAAAATGCGTGGAAATGTTGCGTTTTAAACAAGAAATAAAAGACGAAACTGCGACATCTTGTCAATTTCATTCTCTGCAATTGTTCAAATGAATTCACTAATATTTGCAATTTTTGTAATCATTTTCTCATGAGGCGGCGAAGGTATTCACACTTCACAGCAATTGAACGATTTCGACAATCAGTCAATTGAAGTGTCATCAATCATGTGAGGCGTGATGATTGTTGTCATTGAGGTCAGTGAGTGGTGAAATTTCATATTCCAAGTTCTGTTCTCTTTTCGGTTCTATTCACGATCGTACAAGAAATGGCTGTCGTCTCGAATGAGTCATCATCAAAAACCACAGAAAAGTTCGCCCCTCCTAAAAACTCCAGTTTGACAGTTGAAGCTCGTCGTTCCATTACAAGAGGATTAAGGATGAGCGAATTTACCTAATTTGAGAGGATTTGCTGTCTCCGTTGAGCAGACGTCACCGCTTTTTGTCGGTTTGAAATCTTGCTCATCCATAGAATTCCTTAGATAGCATCGGCGGCAGTGTTTTGTGATCTCGTATTAACTTTTCTGATGTTTAATTTATATTCTACTGTTCAATAGTTTTGATAGTAGTAACATAAAATTATATTATTTGATAAAGGAAAGTTTTTTCTCCTTTTAGTCGGTCCTTCAAAGCCAACAGTTCAATCCACTCTCAGCGTGTACAGAGAGGGTCAAAGCATAACTTTGAACTGCTCATCTGAGGGTGGTAATCCTAAGCCGAGATTGGTGTGGACTCGACGAAGAACGGCTGGATCCACAGCGACTTTGCCTCCGGGCACTACTCCGGTGCAAGACAAACTCTTCGGTGTGACTACCAGTCAGCTGACATTCACAGCCACTGCGGAAGATGATCAAGCAATCATCCACTGCGCTGCGATCAACGAAGTGTCGAAAGCCAATTCCACGCGGTTGCTAGTCCGGGTGAAATACAAGCCGAGAATTCAACGGTTTCAGTACAATCCGTACAAATTTGTGGAGGGCCAAAGTGTGGAAGTGCCTTGCATAGCTACAGGAAATCCTCAACCAATTGTGTCTTGGAAGGTGTCGGCTGGTGGCACTCCGAAATGGGCTAGATGTAAGTCTCTGGGAAATTTTGCTTGTTTCTAATTTCCAGTCATGGTCCTCCCGCCTTCTGCTATTGCATAGCACAGCATTCGACATTTCTAGGCTGTACAGGGGCCTGTTGTATAAAATCCAATAATTCAATAGCGGTTCATTGTTATTGAAAAGTTCAACAGTCAATACTAGTAGTCCCTGTCTATAGCGACCACCTCTCTGCCAAGTAAATATAGTCGTTATGGACAGGTGGTCGTTATTTACAAGTACTTTTGATCATAGATTAGGTATTTTAGGTAGAGTGGTAACTCCCCATTTATTAAATTCCCAACGTGTATACACTTTCGATTTTATTAAATGAACTCAAGAGAGACACAGGTGGTATTGTTTCCAAATGTGTGATATGCAAATTTTAGCAGTTTTGCAGAAATTACAACGGAATTGAGTGATCGTGATTGTAATGCAGAAGGAATGATGGTATTTCAAAGATTCTTCGTGTCATGACAGCCTTGGAGATTTAATGTTTGCTAAATTAGCAATTCGATGGGTTCCTATTACTTTCATGCTGAACCTAAAGAGTATTTTCTTAAGCGTGATCATATCACAGGCAAACTGCCACTGGCAGAGCAAAATCACAGAATCAAAGACAATGATTTCATTTAACTTTGAAAGATGTAAATGGGTCCACTATTCAGATTCAAGAAGTGAAACATGAATTTAGTGAATCATAAAATCATGCCGGTGAAAATTGAATGAAAAACTTGAATTTTCAGTCAAGAAAGCACGAATAAGAACACGACTTTTTCATGAAGACTTTCATTATAGTACAATTCATGAAATTCCCTTGATAATCAGCTTGATTTCCGCTTAGTTAGGATGCTTATTAGGATACTTATACATATAGGAAATATTCATTCCTTTTGATATCCAACTTGTTTCATGCTACTTATATAGGAGAGCCATCTCGGTAGTATATAAATTGGCAAATTTTGACTTTTTTCAAAATTGCTCAAATGATTTTTTGGACCACGCGAACGTAATCTCTAAGAATATTTTGATATAAAATTTTTCACTGTATACAGATACTTTTTGAGTCGACACTCTACCTATACATGCCAGAAAAGGCATCAATTATAAAGAAAATGTCATCATCCTTTCTTCATAGACACGACTTCTCTCTAATTGAATTTTTAATTTTCAGCTGGGAATAAACTTACTTTTCGCGATGTTCAAAGGACAACAAGTGGAGTTTACACGTGTACAGCGAAGAATTCAGAGGCTACTGTTTCAAGCAATCTGACCCTTGAAATTCATTGTAAGCTTTGATTTAGTTGAATTTGATCTCTATTTCATTTGCAACACAAAATCTGAACTACTAATTTTAAATACATGAAACTCATGCTACTTACTTACTGACGCAGTAGTATGGCTAACTTTGAAGACCTAGTCAGAGAATCAAATTGTGGAGATTCTGATTTCAGACGCGCCTTCAATCCTGCTACAAAGGACTTATCAGATTCGTGAATTCGATGACGTCAACATCGATTGCCGTGTCGAGGCCTATCCAGCAGCGACAGTCACGTGGGAACGGAATGGAGACACGAGGACATGGCGTGGAAAGACGCTGAAAATCACTCGAATCAACAGAAGTCAGGCGGGAAAGTATACATGCAATGCCTCCAACACGTTAACGCCTTCAGGAACCAATAGTATTAACAGGCGATCTGACAATACAACCAGCCTCGTCGTCTTATGTAAGTCTGGAAGGTAGGGGAAGCTCTGTTAGATTCACAAACTTCTCTCTCTTCACAGATCCCCCAAGACAGCCGCGCGTAGAAGTATCGCCGGGAAGAATTGTCGTTACTGGAGTTCCAGTGACGTTGTCGTGTATGGCGCATGCAGACGGTGAGATTTGAGCGTTATTTGATAGGTGGCTCGAATTATTGGTGAAAAAATAATCGACTTACTCAACGCATTAGACTGTATCAATTAGTAGAGATCTTGAGGAAAGTTGCGGTCCCGACTCGAAAGTTTCTGACATTACACTGTGCTATATACACGCAGGGTTTATCAGAATTTTATTTATTGCTGCCATCAAATAATCTCACTTCAATGAGTGATTGATCTATAATTCGGTCGCAACTGAAAATCAAAGGGAAAACATTCCACCGTTAGTGATTTATTTAGATACTAAACATCTCCTTTTTCCCAAAGTGATCTCTTTCAAGGTTCTGATAATTAGGGACTATTTGGTACATAACGTCATTATCTGTATATTACAACACTTCTATGGTAGGCTCTGAAGCTTTTTTCGTGTTCTGCAGTAGTAGTAAACGTTTATTGATTGAATGAAAATCATCAGTACAAGGCTATACATTAGCAGAAAGAAAATGACGCGGCAATGGACGAAAAGACACAAAAGTAATGTAAATTGACGCAATATAGATATTAAAGTCAAAAACGATTAAATAGACGTGTATAGTAAGGAACAAAAGAGTTGAGTCGACGGACAGTTTTAGCTCGGGGCATGAGGAGTTTTCCGCAGTTGACCATGCGTGGTGGAACCGAGAAATTCAGAATGTGGTCGGGTTGCTGCATGGAACTGAAAAACTTCATTGCCTGATGATCTCTTCGTATGGATACAGGAGTAAAACTATCGCAACCACAATCACTTCCGCAAACAATGCGATGGCAACGACGACGTAGTCTTTCGATTTTATTAGACTCCTTTTGACACATACCCACGAAAAGAGGGCTGCAAAACTCCAACGTACATAAAACAAATGCGTTATATAGCATCATAAGAGCTTCTTTATTGATTGAGTTTTTCAGTGTGCGTAATATATAGATTCTTTGAGAAGCTTTTTTGCAGATATCATCAATATGGGCATCCCAAGATAAGTCCATCTTGTAGGTAATACCCAGAATGCGCAGGTGATCACACAAATCAAATGTACAGTGCAAATTGATTGGACTTTGCTTTTTGAAAAGAGCAGCATTTGTTTTTCTGCAATTTAATTCAAGACCATTAGACCAATAATAGGCGCATGTGTTATTCATTCATTTGTTTCACTAACTGATTAACATTGCATTTATGATGTGTTTGTAATCAAAATTTATCGAGATTCACATGAGATTGAGAACCTGTGTTTCATATGCTGGGTCTGTTCAGATCCTATTGATAATACGCTATTCTGTGTCTTGTAAAGCATGCAGCCTAATTCGTTTGAACTAACAGAGTAAAAAAAGTCAAAATGAAGAATTAGTGTATCAAAACTGAATAATTGTAATAATCACTTGCTTGCCCGAAATCAATTGCAATCAATTTCTGATAACTCCTGAGTCAGAGATTCGGAAAAATTAATTGCAATGACGATCTCGACTGATTCAACTTATTTGACTATAAATTGCATGAAAAAAATTCCAGGGCTGGGACCGGTTAATTTTTTGTATTCGGTTAACTGATTATATTTTTGACCGGTTAACCCGTTAAAATCGGTTAAATGAGGATTCCCGATTTTTATTTGGTTGTCAAATTTTATCGACAATTTTCATTATACAATATAAATCTAATCAAACGTCGTAACCGATTTTAGCCGGTTAAGAGAAAGATTAACCGGTTAAGCGATCCCAGCCCTGGTAGAGATTCATGGTAGATCCGAAAAGCTACGAATGAAAACATAACTGCGAAAACATAACTATCTGTGAGAAAGATAGTTATTAAGTAGGGCAGATCGTAGTCCTTAGCGAAATGTTGCCAGGATTCTGAATAATGTCAGGCTACTTTTCTTAATTAGAAGAAGCAAAATTATTACCGTTGCTGAGTTAGTTTGTGGTGTTCGATTTGTGTCCATTTTTACATTTACAGGAAAATTCGATTACTCTTTAGATGTAAATTATGGAAAGTTCTTTATTTAAGTACACAGAGCTGGAACCTTTCTTCGGCCCGGGCCCGCATGCCCTCACCCTGGGCCCGGGCTCCGCCCTGATGAATTCTTTATCTGGTCCTGAGTGAGAAATTTTATCGTCTTGCGTACTTCACCATTCTTAATGAGGATATCAATTACGTTGGTTGATTGTAATCGCTTTAAAAATCTAATTATTGATTACATGATCGAATGCTTAAGGCCGATGTACCATGCAAGGCAATAAAAGTCCCATAAATAAATGTAAGTCTGTAATTCAACTGATTACTGTCGAGCAGTTAGATGAATTTTTTAACATTAAAAACACTGACTTTTCAATTGTTGTATTTCACGTTGTAAATGTATAACGTGTTTATCTATCACAAATACAAACTTGTAATTTGGATCTTATTTCATGTACCGATAGCTGCATTTGTTGTAGCTTCCATTTACGTCAAAGCGTGGAAAACGAACTGCACTGAAGTAAGAAGGCCTATGAAAGTGAGGTCATGTTAAGTGAAAAGTTGAACTAGCTATTCATTCAATCGATTCTTTTTACTAAAATTCCAGAGAAAAGTCACTTGCTGATATTCTGTCAATTGCTGTTTCTGGTTGAGAAAGCGTATTTATGACTAATGCCATGTTTTAAGAATTAAGTTGATAAGCCGCCATATGAAAATGATCAAGTGAGGAAGATATTTCTAATTTCTCATAAACATCGGCACGTCCAATTTCTGGAATACACCAAGAAGAGATCACAATGATTGATGTTTTCCAAACACATAAGTTTATCTCTATGAGTTTATGCAATGTAGCATTATCTCATGGATTTTAGGGCAGTCATATCAGACATTGACGAAGCTGCTAGCGAGAGTGTCTGATATTTCTGCCCGCAAAGTCCATGAGATATTATCAAACTCCCTTCAAATGCCACAATCAAATCTCCCTATCAAATCTCCACTATGTTGAACTATGCGTTCTACATTTTCTAATGTAGAACGGAATTTCTATGAATCAAAATACATTACATGTGATCCAAGGGACTACCGTGTACTTTTTTTTTTTTACAATGCACACAAATGCAAGTAAAGATTATGATACTTGGGTATAATAATAAGGCTACTTACACCTCATGCCAATCACCAGTTAAATATCGGTTCACTTGAAATTCCAAATGAAGGGAAATGCACATAGTAGTATATAATGGGGGAGTACTTTCTATGGTATTGTATTGGAAATATCTAATGCATGACATCAATATTGGATGGCTATCTACTAGGACTTATGGATTGGATGCATGGCCAACCACTTTGTGTTGTTATAAGCATTGTGCTCTACGTCTCACTGGTCCCATAGAGTTCATTGACATTTCTTGATCTTTTGATAATAGTGATACTAAATACTCCATCTGTACTACATTAGAAAGATGTAGCACTCGGCTTCGCCTCGTGCTTATTTTCTTGTGGTAGTACAGATGTCGTAGTTATATCACTATAATGCTATTGTATGTAACTCTGAATATTGGAATTATTGATCGCTGTTAGTCACAGATAATGGAGAGATGAAGAAATCTTTGATTGACTTTTACTGAAATCTATGAAAGTTTGCTCTCTCAATAGATGGTAATTCATGAAAAATCTGAAAGTCTATGAATGTGTGCAAATGTGAGATTTGAAATTCAGATTTCTATCTAAAAATGATTCGAAATATCAGTTTACCAATTCATTCATTAATGGATTCTCAAGCTGGAGTGACGGACGAAGGTTCATG
Organism: Prostheceraeus crozeri; assembly: GCA_907163375.1. Lineage (NCBI taxonomy): Eukaryota > Metazoa > Platyhelminthes > Polycladida > Euryleptidae > Prostheceraeus > Prostheceraeus crozeri. The sequence continues at coordinate 59,651 of CAJQUW010006627.1, read as the reverse complement.
GCTATCTGTTGCGGTGAGAATTCTATGTGAAATTGGCGGGCAATAATGCATCTCAAACTAATTTTAATCTTTTCTATGACCTCCAAAGCCATCGAGAGTGAAATATTTTCATGCAAAGAATTACTCTACCGTAAAAATTCCATGCACATTGAACAACGCATCTAAAAGTCTTCCAACACCAAACTTTTCTCGCAATCAGTCAGCTTCATTATCTGTCAACTTCTCTCTCTCGCTCTCGGCTGAATTAAACATCAACGCTCACGTTAATCAGCTGGATGACGCTGGTGAGGGAAATCCGACGACGCTATCCAGCAGCACTCGCGCGCGCATTTAGTTACAATACTGTTTCTCTGCAGTCACTCCGCTATCGGCCTAGTGGCCTAATGGATAAGGCGTCTGACTTCGGATCAGAAGATTGCAGGTTCGAGTCCTGCCTGGGTCGTACATTTTATTCCTTTTCAATTGCAGATCCTGGAGTCCCAGCGCCTAAGTTCGAGTGGACGAATCAGCTGAACGGAGCTGTTGTCTCAAGGAACAAAGACTTCATGATAGAACGAGCTTCGTTGGCGGACAATACGAAGTATCAGTGTGTAGCGAAGAATTCTCAGGGTAGTGCGGCACCTGTTGGGGTAATTCTCACTGTGGATGGTGAGTTATGGAGACGATGATGAGTATGAAGGGAAAATTAGAAAATTTTGTTAATTGTTTTTATTAATTTTTATTAATTAAATTTTCAAGAATCAAATTATTCGAATATTCGGCACTTCTTTTCCTCCCCCCTCCCACATTTCTGTTGCTGACACCCATCTTCTCTTGCTCCTAAGAGCAGTCTCACTACACAAAAGCGTTGAGTGTGTAAAACTACTCTTATCTGACTTGTAGAACACTTACAGCCTCAGAATTAGAAAACTGCTCGTCATTTGTCTGTAGACAACAATCTCACCAAGTTCATGATCACAGCTATATCTTGTATTCTAGCTGAGTATCCAAGGGACCAATCCTTCATCCCAGGATTCAAGTAAGACTTCTCAGTCGTGCTGTCGTGTCACTCAGTGACAGATGAAGTCTATTCTAAACCCAATGAGACGAAGTGTGACGAAATTTGATGATTTTGGAAAGGTTGGAAAATGTGGTGGTAAAGAATAGAAGTAGCGAATATTCATTTTTCGATTCATTCAATTAAGTTTGGATATTTTTTAACAGTAACATTTCTTGGCTGCTGTCGTCTTAGTGAAAGTGATAAGACAAAGCGATGTCATTTGCTACGAGGCTTTTCGTCGATTCTTTTCCCCAAAAGTTTCTCTGAATACATCACAGAAAGTTTCATCTCAGAGGAGATATTTTCCACTTTTAGCGATAGATTATTTCTGATTATTTGACCAGTAGACTGTAGACTTACAACGTCTTCTCCATATGTGGCAATAATGAATTTGGGAACATAGATTTGAAATAAAGGATTATACATAATTAATGAATTGATAATAAGCTTATAAATTATGCGATTCTTAAATTGTATTTATTAGTGAATTAAATGGCTGATTAATTATATTAATCCATTAACTAATTCATTTGGAAACATATACACGTATTTGAATGAATGAATTGAAATTTATGAACCCATGGTAGTGACAGATATACGTAGCTGCAGGACATCCTTCATATCTACTACTAGTAAATTCTAAAGCAGCGTCCGTTAAACATGATTAACTTTAATTTGAACAAATACAATATCTTTCTCCAGATATTTCTGTTAAATTTGCAGACACGTTCACTTGTAATTCAGTTAATTATTTTTGTGATGCTTGGTTCATAGGTAATCGCAATAAATAGTCTTCAATAATGTGTTCATTAGAATAAACTATCTCATTTGTTTGAAAGAATCAAAATTCCATAATTCCTTCTACCTCATAATTATTTCTCAACTTTTTCGTCTTTCTGATGAGCATTTTGATCCCTGCAATATCTGACTAATTTTACATTCATAACTTAGCAAAGAAGAAAAGCTAACTCCGCCAAAGGAATGAATTTTGCCATAGAAAGCTGACTGTTTTGTTTAAGCTAGTTAGACTAGAACGAACAACAGCTGATCGATAGGCGCCAATCTTTGTCTATCTTGTATAGTTCATGAGACGAATCTGAAGATGAAAAATAGTTATAGATCTCTTGCTGGATCACGACATGTTGTAGAGTGTCGCATTTCTATGAATGTTCTCAATTAACAACAATTTAATTAAAGAAACGATCGATCAAATTGCCATACAACAAATGTGCGGCTGGTAGGATTCAAATGCAATTCAAAATAAACCTTCTGCTTCTCCGAAAGGATGAGAAATGGCGGTTTCACCACTTCAATCTTTCAGGACAAATTGGTTCATTCTAAACTCTTCTTCATTTTTTCATTGGCAGAACGTCCTCGATTCCTGGCACCTCTCATTCAAGAACAGATGCAAGTCAGTGTAGATCGCTCCGATGCCTTACAAGTCCGCTGCATAGCAAGAGGCAAACCTGCGCCTGAAATCACTTGGAAGAGAAACAACATGGAGATATTAGATACCTCAGAACTTTTCACAATCCACAGAACAACCACGAATGTTGATACATTCAGCTTCAAGATTGAAGCCCTTCTCCAATGGAAAGGCAGGGAAAGGATGCGAAATGGCATTGGTTTAAGGCCAGAGGACAATGGCGTGTATAGTTGTATCGTCAAAAACAATAAAAATCAAATTCAGAAGAATCTCAATCTTCAAGTGTGGTGTAAGTTCTTCACGATGAAATTCATCACAAAGTAAATATATTCTATTTCTTACAACCTACTAATTAAAGTATTATTCAGTAATAACTTTTATAATTATAATTTGCAGCCAGTATAAAAAAGAATGTTTTGGAATTTCAGATAAGCCGCAATTTGATCGAACTCAGAGAAAAGTAGCAACCGCTGTTGGAGCGGCTGCGAGTATCGTCTGCACGATTTCTGCTCTTCCAAAAATCTCCCGCATCGATTGGTATTTTGGAGAGAGGCCAATCAGCAGCACCGGTAGATTTCAAATCACTCAAAAGGAAGAAGTTTCGAATCGTCTTCTCATCAGCACTTTGTCAATTTCTCGCGTAGTAGAGGGAGAACTTGGCCTCTATCGATGTGAAGCGAGCAACGCAGAAGGCTCCGGGAGTGCCGAAATTTCTCTACAGAGGCAGTGTAAGTAGAATATTGGGAGTGATTCTGACTCCTAAAGAATCCTATTAGTTCTATTAGCAAAATCCTAAAGAATTGCATGAAAATCCTACAGTATTCCTACTAAAGCATCCTGCAAAATTCCTATTGAATTGTAGTTTAGTTGTAATTCAATCCATAATGCGATATTTTAAAGAAAATTTAGAACAAAGCGTTGTCAGATGCACTGCCAGATATTTCTTCACATATTTTGAGTTTGTTTTCTGGGTACTTTTGGGTTCTCTACCCCTCACGTTTTCCAAATTTATCTAAAATCTGCAAATACAAATCAATCGTCACCAAACTTCAGGTAGACGTACTCGTACTTAAGTATATTTCTTCCCAAATACAACACTTTATGCATTAGAGACGATAAGGTGAAGTGTAGCGATGTCAACAGCTTGATCTGACTTCGTCTGTTCGACGCATTATTGTCACTCGTGTGTGTATTGTTCTCTCTCCCTCTTCGTCTCATCCACTGCTATTTGAAATCTTCCCACGACGACTACTTTGCTACAGCTTTTCAAATGCTAGCGTAAGAGCTGCGGCCTGGTCATAATCACTTCACGAGTTGTGAGGAAATGACTTTGTTGACCTCAACTGCTTCCTGCTCCGACGATGAGGTCAGAAGAAGTCAGGTCTAGCTGAAGACATTGCAGCACTTCACGTCATCGCACCTAATTCGAAAAGTACATGTCCCATTTGCACAAAGTTTGATCAATTTCTGGCGATTTTACAGAAATTTGGAAACGTGGGGAGATAACCCACAAGTACCGTCTTCTGTGCTGCAATGCCCATCTAATGTTACCGTCCCATAATTCCTTTCAGCGGTCCCCGAGAAGCCGGATATTGTGAAAATCACGGATGATACTTGGGAATCGATGTTGCTGAGTTGGAAGGCTCCGTTTAACGGTGGTTTTCGTCAGACTTTAGAACTCATGATTGAATCAAACAGTAAACGTAGTGTCAAGAAAATGCTGACGCCTTCCATTGAACGGTACAATCTGACGGGTCTTCGACCGCGGACGAATTATACGATACAGCTGAGGGGCCAAAATGAACTTGGAGTTGGACCTTATTCCGAGCCTGTCCGCCATCTGACAGCCAGTGAGTATCTCAATTTGTTCATTGTCTATGATTTGATTCGTTGCGTTGAAAACATCACGCTCAATTACGCGTAATTACACATGACCCTAAACATCCGTGGCTACGCATGACATTACTGCAACATCTGTCGGCAGTCCTGTTATATAGACTTTGCGTCTCATGTCTCTGCATGTATCAGAGGCTAAACAATGTGATAGGAGCTCAATTTCATGCTCAGGGAAGACAGAACATGCTTAGCGGTTCATCCGTGGTTCAAGGGGTAACGCAGACAACCGTAGACGACGCGCAAACTATAAACGCTCGCCCGCGCGTATTCATAAACATTCCCCATGTTTTAGCAGCATCAGATCAAGTGATTTCTGACTCTTAGTGCAGCGCGTATGTACGCGGATAGAACTATAAACTGCCCTTAACCTTGGATGTTCGGTGGACTCCGTAATGTCCGTAACACGCGTAAATTACGCGTGGCAATGTCACCTAGTGTGCTGCCACGTTACTTAAGCTCAGTATTCAAAATATTTACATCTCTGAGCAAAGCGCACATGCAAACAAAGACGGATGTAAGTCTTTTTGTTCCACACAAAAGACAAAATATTAATCTATGATAATTCGCTCATTTGTTCGAAAAAATTGATCATCGGATATCAATGCATTCAACTTGTCTATTGCTTATGCCATATATCCCATAGAAATCGACAACAATAAAACCTCTAGAATGGAAATTAAGCTTCATGCAATGCACAATAACGGCACATAAATCGCACGCATTTTCACTTAGATGCACCTGCCAACGTCTGCATCATTGGGTTGGAATAAGTCACATGAGTAAATCAAAGCTTTTCATTGGTCATAGATGCCCCAACTTAGTTCCCCCGGATGTGCCGCGACCTTGAGTCAATTTCCATTCTAGCGAACTTCAGATAAACAGTTTATTTCTATGATATATCCCAATGAAATCCATTTGCTCAAATCAAAATTTGAATGGGATACTTTAGATAACATTTTTGCGATATTCATGAACTTGCTTCCACAATTTGATAGGATGGAGATTCAAGACAGAAAGACATCAAACGATAAACCCCTGTTCATTTGTAATGAATTTGTCTACATTATTGATAGAAAAGGGAACGGTAAAACCCACTGGAGATGCACTGAAGTTAATTCAAAGAAATGAAAAGTATGCCAGCATAACTAAGAGGGTGTCGAACAAGTGTACGTGTCGTACCAAACGACCCATGGAGTAAATATATTAGGTAGAGTAGCAACTCAGCACTCATTAAATCCCCAGTGTGTATGCAGCTTCGATTTTATTAAATGAACTCGAGGTGAACACAGTTAGGTATTGTTATCATATGTGAAATATGCAAATTTTTGAAGTTTTGAAGAAATTACCACGGAATTGACGGATCATGATTGTAATGTAGAAGGAATGATAGTATTTTGCAAATCCTCCGTGTCATGACAGCTTTGGAGAGGTGATGTTTGTTAAATCAGCAATTCGATAGGCTTCATGCTTTCATGCTCAACTTCAAGAGCATTTTCTTAACCGTGATCACATAACAGGCAACCTGCCGCCACTGGTAGAACAAAATCACATAATCAAAGACAATGATTTCAATTGATTTTAAAAGATGTAAATGGGTCCACATCACTATTCAGATTCAAGAAATGAAATATAAATTTAGTGAATCATGAAATCATGCCGGTGAAAAGCATATTAGGATCGCGACTTTTTCATGAAGACCTCCATTATAATACAATTCATGAATTTCCTTTGATAATCAGCTTAATTTCCGCTTAGTTAGGATGCTTATTAGCAAATGTTCGTTCATTTTGATATCCAACTTGTTCATAATAGCAAGTTATTACAAGTTAAAACAAGTTATTCTGCTCCATGTACTTTCATTGCACGATGAAATGAACTAAGTATGAATGCCCCAGCTCTTGATTAACATGAGGTTACAAAACGTCTTAGAATCTCAATCATTGCATTTTTATCTTCCTTATTTTCTGAATTTTTCGGCATGACTTTCTATCTGCTTTAAGATTTTGTTTGTTTTTGTTTATACTTCGTTAAAGTCAGTGAGCTTTCATCAAAATGAAACCTCTGGTTGTATGGTCTATGAATAGAGATTACAGTAGAACCCACTTATAACGGACTCGGTTATAACGTACTACTCGGATATAACGTACTACTCGGATATAGCGAACTCTTTTCAAAGGTCCACAGAGCAAATTTTGATTTTTTACAACGTACTTAGGGATGAAAGTACTTAAGTATTCTGAATCATCGAAACGAAGCTGACACGATTCTACAATAACTTGCTGCGTTTGATGATGGCAGCAACAGGTCTTGTCATTGGCTCGGAGGAGGACAACTTTTGAGTGTCGATATCCGTCCAATGAGCAATCGATAGAAGTGAACTGGAATTAAGACATTGTCTGTGATGATGTCTTCTTAACGCGTCACTGCGCTGTTTACATTTTCTTAGTCATTCAGATTTTTAGATTCATGTTCAGAATATTGCACATTTTTTCTTACACAATAGAGAATTGTTAAGACACTATGCTGTTTTCTCGGGTAGGCATGATCATACATGTAGGGCCAGGGCATACAAATAAATGTACATTACATGTACATGTATTTATGGTGATGCATAGTGAGAATTAGCTGGTCATGATGGATAGGACCTTACTATTGCAATTGACAACTCAATTTGGTGCAGAAGTAGGCTTCAATATTTCTTATACAGCTTGTTCTTGCACACCTCGGATATAACGTAACAATTTTTTAGGTCCCTTGAAGTACGTTATCAGTGGGTTCTACTGTATTTAAAAACCAAGTGAGTGACTGATATTAACTGAAGTAACAATCGGTATGAATATTTACCTCCCGTCAAAAGCATTTAACATGATATCCAACTTGTTTCATTCTTGTTCCATCTCGGTAGAACCGCAGGAACGTAATCTTCGCAATAAACTGAATCTTTTCATAAAAAAACTTTTCATCTGCTACTGTACATATTCTACCTACTATACACTTACTCTGTTTCCAAGGGGAATGTGACCTTACCGGTGGTGTTAGGCGAAATGCATAGTGACTTGCCATAACTTGCGTTTTTCACAACCAAACATCTGGTTTACCATGGCTCCACAACTTAAATTCATGAGGCAGGGTTTATTCAAACAAGATGATTTATGAATTCAACTAATTCATTGCATCATTCAATGTATTCATTCCAATTTATTCTCATATTCCCTGCAGATTTGTACATTCCACGCATTGAAGCAATAAAATTGAACTCCCGAACACGCACCTTATCATTTTCTGGTCCACGAGGCTTTTGTGTTCGAGTAGAGATTTCTCAAGACGGTGGGAGATTGTGGAGTCAGTACAGAGCCTGTCTGAAACCCGAGGCGGAATCTCTTCGACTGACGGACAATGTGATTGCGGATACATTCCGTGGCTTTCTATGCCTTCAACGCAGGCCTGAAGTTTGCTCAGAACCGATGGTGGCAGAAATCGGTGAGAAATCTCTTTGAAAACAAGTTATGCTAAAATATTATATCAATTTCTATTTCCTTCACTTAATTATCGATTCAGTAATACTACTGATTCATTCTGATTCAGTTTGGACAGTATTATGTAAGTAATGTATTTTTATCTAGAGAAATGTATCTCGTTCTGTATTGCTTTTCTGCATAAAAACTATATTCACCACGCTGACGTAAAAAATGCACAATATAATATCGTTTCTAAAGGTGATGTCCCCGTGAACCAATTTACTGGGCGTATTCTTTTAAGCAATGAACTCCTGCTGTTGAGTGACTTAGGCCACCTTGGGCCGCTTGTTGCCATGACTACACCTGCAAAGTGTGACACAGCGAGCGTCACGGTCGACTGAGGCGGATGATGCATGAAAGTGTCTATCTAACCTGCTGTAGTTGAATGGAAAATCATTGAAATGTTTCATCTCTGCGACGGTAGGGAACTTGGCTGGGTGGTGATTTCAAAGAGATATCAAATGTTTTGTTATTTGGGCGGGAGCTCAGGTGTTAATGCAAAATGACCTCGGTCCAGTAAACTTCAAGAATATAATTGCTAGTGTCGGACTGTGCTTGGCGATCGGGTCGCGAGAGGTTCTGGGGGCACATGAAGGAGGGGTTGCAGGTAGATTTTAATCCCACAGGTCTATGTGGAAGACTTTGAATGTAAAGTGTCATAGTGGTTCAGATTCATGGTATAGAAAGTTACAGACATGCGATACACCGCGCAGTGATAGTACTCGCTTTGTATTCGAGACATCAGCTCAAATCTATGCCGAGTTATGCCGAAGACCTTTGCAAGAAAGGTAATCTTTGCATTCTTACTAAATACTGAAGCACAAGCGCATGAGAGTGGGGTCAATAAATGAAAAACTCAGTCATAAGGAAGAAAAGCACCGGTCCTATGTGCTTCCCAGAATAATTATTTACGCAACTACACTGTAGTGCATGATTGCCTCTTTATAGCATTTCACGAGTTAGATATCTTAAATGCCTGATCCCGTAGGGTGAGGGTCTCTGAAATCTAACGAGCTCGAATGCTATGATGACACAATCTCATGCACGAGTTGTGTAGAGAATTTTATTTGACGACGTGCTATGATGATCAAGGACAGATTGTGACTGACATGTCTATGATTATCAAGAATATTTGAATAGAAATTTAGCCTGATCAACAGTGACAAATAAACATGATGAATATGACGTAATTGCCTCACTTTCAGGAATCTGTGAACGCTACAAGCAAGACGATTTCATTTATCTTTACTTTTTTATGCTTCTTCATCGTCCGTGTAAAACTTTCCTTGAAATAAATTGAAAAAGAAGCAAGACGATGACATTGAAGTAAAGATACATTGATGTCAAGATTGCCTCAGAGCTGCGCGTTGGTCAACAAAAGAAAAATGAATAAAGACTAAAAAGCTATTTTTCAAATTTTCATAGAAGAGTTAGGGTAGCGTTTGGTTCTTTCTCTTCGTGGATGCAGGCTAGAAGCGAACGAGTTGACTGTACAAGAGGCTTACTGTAGATTGACTTTTATTATTATAAATGGAAGTCTTTACATGAAGCAAGCTCTTTCACAGTGTTCATGATTTTGAAAACTCTGCATTCAACTTACATTAATTCGTTCAAGACGTTAAGTGCACAATCATTTAGTCATTACATTTTACGGTCAGTTGTTCATAGATACCAAGCATAACACCAGCTGGCTTCTTAGGTGAGATCTCATGCAATTTGCGCTATCAGTTACACTGTCCAGAATCAGGGGTTTGCTGCGAATCTGATTCCGCGAATATTGACTGATGTAGCAATTAGACAGCGGTATCAGACAAGAGATCTATAGAATAATAATAATTCATATATTCATTTAGCGTTTTCACAAAAAGTTCTAAGTGGCTACAAATTTCTTAAACAAATGACTTTTTAGAATCTTTTTGAAATGAATGGTATTGGAGAGGGAACGAATGTCAGCTGGCAGTTTATTCCAGTAACCTGCAGCTACATGCGAAAATGCGGAGAACTGTTGTTATGCACATAACTTCTCAAGTTCGCTCTGCGGGGTTCTTGAAGTTGAATTTCATTTTGCAGATAACCTGGGGCTAATAAAATTCATTTGTGAACAATTAGACAAATTTTAAATATCATCCTAGCCTCCACCGGTAACCAGTGAACATGTAGGAGATCCTTTACATGAAGCTCGTGGAGACTGCAATTGAGGATTAATGTGGCCGCTCTATTCTGCAGAATCAGCAATTTCTTAAGTTTGTACTGCGGTGCATTGGAAAGAGTTGCAGTAGTCTAACGTTGAAGTTATGATAGATTATATCATCATGTATCATATATTGTTCTAGCACAAGCCAATCTTTGATGGTTAGCAGTTGAGCCCATCTTTTCAGTACTTCTTGCTGCTGGCGAAACACACAAACGAATTGTACAGTGCGCTTTAAAAGGATAGAAAGCTTCCAAACACTTTATAAATTCGCTAGTCCTACACGCATTCATAAGCTATATTCTCGCATTGTCTGATCAATGCATTTCGTTGTTAAGGGAATTCTCGTGACCAGCCTTTGTTATTTTTTGTGTTAGTTTTGCATTTTTGGCGTATTTAGGGTAGATTATAGATTTTAGATAATTGATTGAAGATGATTATTGATTAATAAAAAGAAAATGGCATGCAATTTCCATTATTATATTAGTAAAAAAACTAGGTTCATGAATACCGTAGTGATGTAGCACTTTTATCATTGAAATGTTATGTGAGGATTTGACTGGTTTTTGACATTTGTGTGACATACAATGCCCCCTTTGTACTACCCGCCCCTGAATTTCTGCTTTAATACATGTTTAGCAATGTGGAAACTGCAAGGATGGTATCGTGTCGTCGGAACAATATATGCAGACCCTTTTGTCCACCCTGGATCTATCCTGCTTCGAATCCTGTTGTTCGTGTATTTTCTCCCATATGTTGTATTGCAGGTTTATAGACAGCAGCTTCCTCCACCCCAGCAGTACTAACCTTGATGTTTTTACCATATAAATGTTGATGTTTTTTCTAACATTCCTGCTGACTGGATATCAGAAATAATGTCAAAGAGCAGAAGTCTTGGGATTGACAACCATCCGAGATTTCATGTTGATCTGGTAAACCAAATGGTCCCTTTTTATTCCATGTTTTATAGTGATCACAAACCGCTAATTTTTCTACATGTCTATGATTCTCCGTCTTGTGCCGAAATTCCGTAGCGTGTTATTAACAGTCCATTTATTCAGGAATGCAACTTTTCCGTCTTTTGTCGGAGTGTTAGATGGCTGAAATCTGAACTTGCTGGATTCTCTAGGGTGGGAAGATTTCACGAATTCCGCGAGCATTTTTTATTTAACCACTCCGTGCAGGGCTTTCAGATCTCATAATTAGGTGTTTCAGACAATGTCTCTACCATCGTGATCAGTAGGAAATCAGCAAACTAAATAACAAACATTGCACATCATACATGAGATTATTTCCAAAAAGCGCGGCTGATTTGAGGCTGTACTTTTAGCTTGCTCAAAGCCTATACCATCAAATTGTCATGCTTTGACTCAAGATAAACGAGGGTGGCAAGATAGTAGGCATTCTATGAAGCCAGAAGGACAAGAAGATGTAGAAATCGGAGGCCGCGAAGTGCAAGAGGATTTCTATGATTTTCTTGCCCTTCTAAATCTATATGGCAAATGTCAAATAACCAATGCGATAACACAAATATTTCTATGAAAGTTTATCTTGCCCCCTAGAGGAGCAAGATAAAGAACATGGCCATGCGACATTCTTCATCTCATGACAGATTACCTTCAAAGACTTAGAGGATGAATAACTGGGCGGACTGGATCTTCAAGTAATGCTCTCCCATACATAGTAGTTTTCGTAGTGAGTTTATTGTTGCTAGCGAAAGTCACCAAGATTTCCCGGTTTTCAGTCGACCAGGACAACCAGTTCGTCGGCTTTCTGCTTCATTGCGATGACGAACATTCCATTTATTCAAATCCCTCTTCTCTCTGTCAGGTAGTGTGGCGAGTTCCCCTCTTTACTAGCTGCGTAAATGCGCATCTTCAAGAGCTGCTTGACGAAATGAGATCACATCTCACCTAATCTTCGCACTACGCAAGTCAACACTGTCTCTGATGTAACAGATAATCACCAGTACGAGGGGCTTTACGCTCTGTGTGGTTGATTGGCGAGCACTGCCGCCTACGCCCGAATTTCGATCCGTGGTCCGTAATAACCGACATCTTCTGATGCGCTCTGAGTCATCAAATTGAAGACAATGTAGCTGAGATTGCATGTGTCGTTCAAACATGTATGACGATGAAAAACGGCATACATGAGGTCTCGTGAAAATGCAACTATTTTAATGTGGTGTCTGATCAGCCATGGCATAGGTATCTGTACAACGATGGTATAGGCATCTGCGCAACCATGTAATGGATATCTATTCAGGCGTGGCATAGACATATGTACAACCATGTCATAGATATCTGTGCACGGTGCAGCCATAGCACAGTGTATCTACAAAATTAGATTGTTTAAGCGTATCACTTAGCTAGAAGTGCAACCTGATTCAAACAGATGGCACATGCAGGAACTCAATAAGTGGGCAAAAAGAAATTGTTAATGTCTTTACAGAAATCGGAAAAATAGTCGTGTGTCGATTGCGAATTGCTGTGAATTCCCTCTAAATGCTCCGATCGCCACGATTCCTTCAGATTCGAGGAATTCAGATCATTTCGCAAAAGTTTTCTCGATAATGTTGGGTCCTCCGATCATTTTAAAAAAAGATAGCAGGCGCACGAAAAAACGGTCACAAACTTTTTTGTAGAACTTGACATCGTCTGTGTTACTTTGCTGTGTGATCCGGTTGATAACAGTCACTGAAACTTCGCACAATTTGGCGTGTTTAATGTTGAACTGGCTGCTCATTGTTCGATTTCTATGGTATTTAGTCAGGAGATTGTGCCATTTCATGTACGTAACATGTTCCAATGCTTCCCTTCTGGTCAAACGGAAGAAGTGACGACCGGTCTAATTTTGTAGCTGCCACTTACTAATAATGTGTGGCATGTACATGATTGTAAAAATGATTTCCATTTTCCAAGAATATATACAATTATTATTATTATAATCAGTATGACTATGTTAATGCGATGTCTATTTAATGTAACATCGGAAATGTTGAGTGAACGCTATCAAGTATTTTATAGACATAGTTGAACAACATAGCTGTTGATGAAGATGATTTTCCATGGCATCGAAGACTGGGAAACCGTTTAATGTTATTATTTTTAATTCAAGAGAACGGAACTGGATGACGATGGGAAATGGTGCACATGTGGTCTCGTGACAATATAGAGCTGTTGTCACTAATTGTTGAATAATCCAATTAATTTTCCATTTCAAGTGACATGAATCTTGCAGTAATCGCATCTCCACTTCGACGATTTCGTGACGTTTATATTTGTACATTTTTATCTTGTCATTCATTCTTAACTGCTGCTACAATTTTTTTTATATTTTCATTTCTCTTTTGTTGTCTTTGCCAATCATTTTTTTATTTCTGACCTTTCATCAGTTTACTTGACATTTTGATTTTGTTGACTTTAAACATTGTGATTGTGAGATGTTCTATTTCAGTGAGATATTCTATTTTTGTGTCACATGAAACTCGTTATAGCACTCCAACATTCTATTATGAAATGTATTTACATTTCTGCCTCTCTCCACCTCCGTTGTAAAACGGCCAGCAGTCACTTGCATTTTAAATGAATTTTTCATTTTGATAACTGCATAAGTAGCTTTTGTCTGATTCTAAATGATAGTTTCTGATTTAGAGAAAAAAAGACACGAGCAGTCACTTGTTCATTTCTGATTTCTTTAATGATAGGCACTTGCGGTTAGCTATACAGACTTCTTGGTGTGATATAAACCGACCTGAATTGGAGGATTCAATGTAGAGCCGGGTGAAGATCTCTATGATTTTCTTGTCTGCTTTGACTCATAGAATCGCTCATCTTCTATATCTATGCCGAATGTCCAATAGCCATTTGCAATTATAATCAGTACATTCCTATGAAAATCTATCTTGATCTCCGAGATTAACAAGCTATAGGATTTCTATTGCTTCTATATGACATGCGACGGGTTTCTCCCTCACATATAGGACATAGAATTTCTCCCTCATAGATTTAGAAGATAATGATCGGCTATCTATGGAATCTTTGCCGATGAGCGAAGTCATGCCCATTCTCATATGGTTCATAGAAATCTTTTCCTCTCCTTCACCGTCGACTGTATTGTGTTTGTAGCCATCTTGCACGTAGCATTCAACCAACTCTCAACGGAAACCGGAACCTAGTCCAACATGGTGTGCATTACGGAAGCAGTTGTAAAATCCTGCCTTCGATTGCATCACCTCTCTCAGGCCTAATGAATGGTATTTGCGAGTGGAGGAAACACATAGTGGCTGGCTGACAGAGAGAGTGTGTGTTTTGTTGGATAAAACAATAAGACACGCCCTACCTGGTCGGTCATTGAGGCTCGTCGTGTGTGTGTGCCAATTCTCTAGCAGTGGATTGATGATGAGCATCACTGGTTTATCTCATCACATGAATGGAATAGTTGTGGACTTTTTTTACAGATTTCATTGTATTACAATCATTTTGATGAAAAAATTACTGTGGTGCGCTTGAAGTTACTTTGATGGATGTTCACTTATTGTCTGATAGAAACTGAAAAGATTGTTCCACCAATAACACGGGAAAATGTGAGGGCTTCGCTGACCCTGCCGAAATCCTGAGGAGGTCCTCCCATATTTCCCTCAGAATTATTGCATGCTTCTTCCAACTTAAATCCCAAAGTTGTAAAAATATTTTGAAAATTTGATTTTTTACCTAATTGTTGTATTAAATCCCTAAAATGATTTCCCATTTTGGTCCTTATGGGTTATCACCCCCCACGTTTTCAAATTTGTCTAAAATCAATCCTCACCAAACTGCAGGTAGACTTACTTCAGCACATTTTCTACCAACAGACAAACATGTATGCCAAGTACTTTATGCATTAGAGGCGATGACGTGAAGTGCAGCGATGTCAACAGCTTGATCTGACTTTGATCCCAATAGAAACCAATAGAAATCCCAATAGAAATCCCAATAGAAATCGCAATAGAAATCGCAGTAGAAATCGCAATAGAAATCCCAATAGAAATCGCAATAGAAATCGCAATAGAAATCGCAATAGAAATCCCAATAGAAATCGCAATAGCCTGCTTTAGAGACAAAAAAATACGCAAGATGACCACTGCTTAGGCCTACCATATGTGCTACTTTTTGAATTGACGAAGTCCACGGTCGTAGGCCTAGGACTGTACTGGCCTTAATAATAATAGGGGTTTTAATTGATTTTGCGCAATTTTGTATAACAGGCTATCTGTATGTCTTAATTTTGCACCGAGACGGCCTTCACCTAGCTTACGTGTATAGCTAATATCTATTTACGAGCTACAAACACACCTCATACGCACGCGCAAAGCACGAGTCGAGGCACGAGAAGGCCTCCGAATTAAGTCACTATTCATAGGAACTAGGGAAGTTAAAGCCATAGAGTGGGGTTACAGCTGTCTGTGTCAATTTGTGTGAATCACACTAAGAGCTCTCAATGCTCAAATTCGAGAGGCAACGTCAGACTGAAGACACAGCAAGATGAACTGCTCAGTACAACTCGAAAACATTTGTGGCATACTGATTAATGTCAACGATTACATATGTACATTTTGTTGGGAGAGGGCTCAACCCAATCCCAATAGCTTTTGGTATCCCAATCCCAACGGCAAGCCTGATTTTTGTCACTCGTGTGTGTATTGTTCTCTCTCCCTTTTCGTCTCATCTGCTGCCATTTGAAATCTTCCCACGACCACTATCTGGCCACACCTTTCTTAAATTAAAAATGTTTGTGTAAGGAGTATCACTTCACGAGTTGTCAGGAGATCACTTTGTTGACCTACTGCTGTCTGTTGAGACGATGAAGTCAGGCGAACTCAGATAAAACTGCTGACATTGCCAGACGTCACGTTGTCGTTTCTGAATAAAAACACTTTTGCATCCGATTTGCATGAATTTTTGCATGTGAGGAGAAACACTAAAATACGTGTCTCTAAAGTTTTGTGACGATTGATTCAATTTTACAGATTTTAGACAAATTTGAAAACTTGGGGGAAATAACCCATAAGTACCCCCAATTTGACGCAAGAATGAACTACTGAGTATTCAATTTGAGTGCAAATAGATCTTGACCAAATGAATGGAATTCAACTCAAAAATACATGAAGATGCTCAATATATCTGCAAGATGCTACTCTGCAAGTCTAGGTACCTTCAAATGAGGTTCTAGACAGGAAAGACGACATGAATGTCCCCAAAGTTTCCAAATTACATATTATAAGAATGTACAAAATTGTGCGACATATGTTTACATAATAATCAACAAAAATGTAGTTTTGGATAGTGAACAGCAAATTCCTCGGAAGTAGAAAATGTTGATGTCAGAAAATAATAAAGAATTACACTATTAAATCAAGATTACATACAAATTTTAAAAGCGATTCTTCGCGTGGCTGCAATGAAATAAGAAAAGCAATTGATAAAAATATAAACAGAGTAATTCGTTCGTCAGTCTGTCGCTGCTCAATCTTTAATGAAATTTCAAGGTTGGGATAATTCTGCTAAAATTGTCAAATATTCAAGATATCCCTCACACAAGTTGCTAAATGTATCAATTTTGGTATAACCCTGGAAACTTCGGTAATGGCACAGTCGAATCGCCAGACGGTTGGAATAATTATGCTGTTGATTTTGTTACCAATTGTTTATCGTATTCCGCTACAACTGCTCGTCGAATTGTTTTTATCTTTAGAATTTATGTGTATATCATAATTTTGATTTTACAATGCGATTTCCAAATAATTTTTTGAATTTTACACATGATAAAGAGTTCTCTTTAAATCCAAAAATTTGATTTCATCCTTAATCGAATATCTTTCCCATTTTGGGATGCGGATTTATTAGGCAAAATTAATTTATTTTCAGCATGTTTTATTATAATACAATTACATTCACATTTACTCGCAGACTAATGAGACTGTACCATTGAGATATACAGATCCTTGTTTCTGCAGTTTAACGCGAAGAATGAAATAATAAAATCAAAAGTCTTCATCAAAGTCCTTCAAAAATATGCTCCCCGACCGGGAATCGAACCCGGGCCTTCCACGTGACAGGCGGAGATACTCACCACTATACTATCGAGGAGACATTCACCATTCAGCGGCACTGACTGTCTAATAGGTAACAGATGGCTGGTGCACGTGATACGCCATTCAATACCGCTTCAGTGGGCCACTGCAGCGCAGCTATCTCATTCAGGATTATTCGATGTTTCACTTTCGAGTGCCTACAGTTATCTGCATTACAGTTTCATGACGAAGTAGCCTTCTCGATGAAGATTCGATATTGTTGCGGCTGTCAACCATGAAATATGGGTCCGGGCTCAGCTATTTATATCACGATAGCAAGAAAATTTCAACTCACATGAATTTATGTGTTTTCAATATTAATGTAGCTGTAAAACTAACAACGCTTCTCCGTGGCATCTGCATGATTTGAATTATCCGCTTATAGATTCTGCCTGTGATCTTATCAAAACATTCCGTGACAAAGGGTGTCAGCTGTTTTATCAAGTCAGTTTCAAAATTGAAAGAAAGCATTCTGTTTTCTGATGCAGAAAATTGTGATTTTTTCTAAATAAAATTAAATAGAAATTAATTAAATATCATCGCTATCAAATTGCGGCCACCCTCAACCATACACTCTACGCTACGAGGAGAAGAACTTTTTATGTATCGGCTATCTTTTAAACTCTTGATCATAGGCTTAATTTAACGTCAAAACTGAATGAAAATGATCGGTTTTCTGATGTAGAAGAAAGTGATTTAGGAATCAAACAAGCACTAAAATAAATTCCGAATTTATTCCAGCTTGTTAATTCTAGTGAATCAATATATCTTTGGTTGTGCAAAGAAACTTGTAAACATAGAAAGCATCTCCGAAAATGATCATCAGACAGATTTACTTTATTCACCGCAGGGCGGAAAGCTATTCAAGTGCCATTGGAACTCAGAGAGGAGCCTCTGCTGCCGCCCTCAACAATGCACATTGCGAGGATATGTGTTCACTGCATATACAAGCGGACGATGTGAAGAACTTTTTATGTGTCGGCTATCTTTTAAACTGTTGATCGTATAGGTTTACTTTATCGACAAAACTTCAAGATCTTTCTAAATAAAGGACTCTGACGATCGGGGAACTTTGAAAGAGTTCACAGCAATCCGCAATCGTTGAGATATTGCTTTTCTACTCAAAACTTCTCTCTCTCTATCCTTTCGAAATTTTTCTCTTGATGTGTCATCTGGTCATACAACAGCTATGAATTCATGGCTAGATCAACTGGCATAGATGAGTTCATTAATTTTAGTGTCACAACTGTCTCATTTCCCGAAATATGTATGAAATTCGCTATATCTTTCATGATCATGCATCTTCTATATTTAGTACCTGACGCACTGTTGTAGACTGTTTACAGCAGAAGCTATTGTCCTGTAGGTGTTCTGAAGAGGCGTGGACACACCTACGGAGAGATGTTTTAGAAGAATTTGTGATTCATGTTTAGTCTACAACGGCATTCTCTTAGTCTTTGTTGTAGTCATTTAGTCATTTCATTTCACTTGAATTCATCTCTGATATCTGTAGACATGGTGAAGGTGAACAATTGACAGTGAAATTGATGACAACCGGAACTTGGTTGTGACGTGAAAATGAATTTTGATAAGATCAGACTCATCTGACTGTAATCTGTACGTATACTATATGAACAGTTGCGTGTAGGCAGGATGTGAAGGATTTACAGATGAGAGCTGTAGATGATTTCAATTATCATACCGTAGGGTTGAGGGAGGTCGGAACATCATGTCTGCGTCATATTTTCCAACTTCTCTATCTCCGTCACAGTTCTCGGCTATGGACAGAGAGGTCTCTGGCCATGAATCTCTATGATCTTGTTCAAGAGATCATAGAAATAATCAATACCATAGAAAGTCTACTATTGTCTTATGTAATCTACTTCTATGAGTTCAGCACAGATATTTCAGATTCCTATGTTACAAGGAGAAATCGTAGGGCATCATGACTCTGTCATATCTTTCTGATCCGAAATGATAGAAGTTATGACTCTGGTAGAAACAGAGTTTCCGATTTCTAGAATTTCTAGCCTTGAATCTTTTCGATTCATTGTGGCAAGATAAGTAGCATGTTCTTCATTTTCTTGAGCCCCGAAGGTTGCTCCATACCAATAACCATTGTGTGCCACATTGCAAATCGGTGCTGAGACAGTTTCATCCTAACGACGATTCGACTTGCAAATGCCGGCTTCAGATAGTGGTTCCCAGTATTCACCGCTACACTGTCCGATGTCATGTTACTTCTTTTATGTGATTTATTTGAAATGTTTTGAACTTTGTCAATTGCCTCACGATTAAAAAAAATAAACGCATTATTATTATTATTGTAGAGACTACAGAATTTCTTGTTTCCGTGGAGTTCAGAATGCTATCTAAAGGCTCCATGTCATAGATATATGATATAACTATTTGAAAATGTCAGATCAGCATCGACTTTTAGAAGATATCAATGCTTGAATTTCGGACAGTGTCACGGTTAGTTTAGTAACTACTAGTGAGAGCGGCGATGCCTCCCGAGGCTGGCAGATTCGAACCCTGGATCTTCTGCACCTCCGCCTGAAACGCAGTCCTTAAACAGTTGAGCTATCCTCCTACATTAGCTGTGTAGATGATTATGTGAATTTCTACAGTGCCGGGATAGATATCTTGACAGCTTCCTAGTCATGGGAGTCATAGATTGATGATCTCACCTTCTCTAACCATGTACGCCAGAAGTGAAGGCCTACAGGTCTCTCCTCTGAACATTTCATCGGCGAATATTGCTTGCATAACTTCCATCATCGCTACATCGCCGCGTACAGTTGAACTCGCTCTCTACATCATATCAGGCTGCCGTAGTTTCACCTCTACAACAAGCCATAGCGATGCAGAGGACCTAAACAGGCTTTGCATGCATACATCACGCACGCATCAACCAAATTAGACTTTCAAATCAAGTATCGACGTGGCCATTGAACGCGCATGCTGCCTCTTCTCCTGTTGTTAATGCAACCTGTTGTAGTGCACACGATCACACATACTTTGCTGCTGCTGACTAGTTGGTCATCAGAATAGCAGCTGTTATCTCTCTCTCTCTGACTCATGAATTTCCGGCCTGTTTCCAGGGCGTGTCGTGTTGATGATAGACCAGAAGAATGTCTGAGAGATGTGCTTAGGTGTGGCCAGGAATGTTGATCTGAGGGCTGATCGTGTACTTTGAGAGGAGGGTGTTGTAGGGGACAGCTTTCATCCGATTCAGAGGAAATTCAACTCATTTGTAATACAATGTCACATTGCTATATTCTATGCTGCATTTCCAAGAGAAACATCTTCAATCAAAGAATAATACTTGAACATAGGCAGATACTTGTATAATCATCAATAATTAGATCTGAAAAAAGGATTTTCTAGCAATGTTAAGATGCAGAACGAGAGCTCCACACCGTCAATGAGTAGAAAAGTGTATGAAAACAGCTATAAGTGATAGTTATCGCACCCTAGGATTCGTCGAGACCGAAGGTCTATCTTATTGCTTGACAGCGCGGCGGCGACGAATTGCAACGTTTCAGCACACTTTCATACTTTGACACTTTAATCAATCTTTTAGAAAATGAACGACATATAACGGTTCAATCTATTCATCTTGTCAAAACTGTCATTCAATCTGAAACAGAGCTACTGATGGAACGTTGAGTTAACGTCCTGATATCATAAACCATTGATAATAATCATTATTCGATTTCTATGGCTTAAAATATGGCTTTCCATAAATATAGACATCGCGCGTTTAACCATAGAAATACACTTATAGCAGATCAACAGAGATATAAGCAAGATATCCATGACCCAAAAGACCACGATATCTTGGCGCTCATAGAGCAATAAGTTGAAAAACCTACGTATTGAAAAGAAAATCTTCGGCAGAGAACTCTTCAGGGAAGCTTTAGTTGAAAGTGATAGAAAAAATGTAATTTTGAACGGTTTCTATTTGTCCGTTGTTAAACCCATGTCAATCAATAAGTTTACACAGATTATTACATTAGAAGCAATAAATCAATAATTTTACACTGAACAATTCCTTTTGCATATTATTAACTTCGAATTTTGATCATTCAAGCTTCTATGCACATATAATATCAATTGCTACTGTAAGTTTGATATCTGTGACTACATCAACTAATAATTATCAGTCCTATAAGTTCATACCTTGGATGCGTTATAGATTGTTTACAGCTGTAGGACATGCCAAGGTACCATGACGCCACAGCGACATGACCTACATGTCAGCCTAGGGCTCGCTATGGTACAGTTGGTTAATGTGTAATTTTAGGAGAGAAGGTCTGACGTGTCACTACACAAAACTCAAATATCATTTGCATTTTTGGTTTTAGAAATGTTTGACAAAACCTCAATACTACAGATATATCTACCAAATTGCAAACCTTGTCTCTATTGTCGATTAGTTGTGACTTCTGACCTACGCTTCACTCAGACGATTTCATCGATAGATGAAAGCAATGAATAATGAGCAATGAAAGATGAAATAATTTATTTCGGTTGACACATCACTCATAAACATCAAGATATTTTCATTGAAGTCAGTATCTGACTGAAGATGCCATCTGTATACAGACCGCAAGCTTCTATGAATGGGATACTGTTGGAAGTCTATCATTTGACGTAGATTTAGACAACGGTGTAGTAATCTCTCCATGGATAGCTGGATAGAAGCTAGGAGCTCATGATGAATGTACAGCTTGTATGTCCCCAATGTCCATCGACATAATCTGTCAGTCAGTGCGCACTTTATCTTCTTTTTTATTTCGATGCTTGTGAACTTTGGAATATTCTCCTTAGTCAACTCAGGTGACTTTTTAGCCGAAAAATAGATCATCGATGACTCGCTTAGTATCGGAGTATAACTTCTGTAACAATTTGATGATAGGCGCAGCAGCGTGGAGTTCTTATCTATATTTCGACCTTTGACCAAAGTGATTGAGTCGTTAATAATGATTTATTGACGAATTATTGACATTGGACGCCCGTGATGATAAGAAATACCTTTACTGACAAAACACCGATGCGTTTCTGCACCGATTATTGTATCAATATTTATATCAGTAGAAAGTTTCAAAATTATTTGATAAAAGTAAAGGAAGTCTGTTTCTATTATTACTTATTCCATATTCAAATCGTGATTTAAATCTAGGCAAATAAGAGGCCTATAGAGGCATTTACTTTTTACTTCAATTTTCAACGGACAATCTAATAGAAATGCTTAGTCATTACAAAGAAATGATTTTTTACAAAAATATCGAAACTTTATCGACCTTTCGCTTTGTGTTAGTTGGTAGGACTATAATCACAACAGCCATTTGTTGATGGGCATTTGAGCCGTTCGGTCAGATACATATCGAAGTCAATAATGGTAAGTCTTTGGAAGAAATTAATAAATCAAACCTGAGATGCTTGACATGACAGTCCCGACAAACTGGATATATTTACCTATCTCAGACTTGTGTTGTAATTGTAATCAATTGCCTTCTTAGCCATGTAATTGAGAAATAGTTGCAATTGCTTTACAGTCAGCACTGTGAAATATTCATTCAATATGCTGTGTAAATTATTGTATTCTCTTCATTGGTAATGCGTTCAATAACTGTCAAGAATACGACATTGTGATATCATACATACCGTATTTACTCTAATAGAACCCGGGGCTCTATTAATTCAGATCGTTTTGACCTGGGTTCTATTAGAGGCCGGGGTTCTATTTAATTACATTGAAAATGATCACTAAAAAATTAAAAATATGACATCAACCATAGAATTCGTTGAACCTACATAAAAATGCGGGCCTATTGTATGACAGTTTTTGCTGTTACTGCTCAGTATACCGCATGCTATTCATTCAAGCACTCTTAACATCCCTTTCATCGATCTTTTTTTACGCAACCTTAGATACGGCACCAGGCATACTCCTAGCGAAAAAGGGTTCTGATTGGCTCAGTGATACTAGCATTCCCCCCTAGCATATACTAGCTCAATAATACTAGCATTATAGAATTCCCGTCCGGCAGCTAAGTGGAGATGAATGCCGATAGTAGCGTCTGCTCTAGTGACCTTGTGTGTATTGTTTCCTTTAATAATCTCCCGTCAGATGAATTGTGTTACTGAAAAAATACTTTTTGGTTCACCTACAAGGTCAATAAGATGCTACTGAGTCTCACCCGGGTTTTATCAGAGACCCCGGGTTCTCTTATAGGTCCGGGTTCTATTAAGTAAATACGGTAGATGTGGTCAGTGGTACCATCACCGGTAACTTTTTTAAGAAATTTACGACGATACTTAAAATCTGAATTAAGAACCGGAAGTTATCTAAGGTCATTGCAAAATAATTAAAATGCAATTGAAGTAGGCCTAAGTGAATATGTATGAATTATTTCCATGACACGTCTTAAGAGTGATTTATTTCCTACTCATTTAATCACCTGGACCGTATTAAATTGTTATCAAAGATATCAGTTTCACTGACTGCACTACATGATTTCCTTCACCAGTGCATGTTAATCGGCGCCTGTAGATCTATATCGCTTGGTGCACCGTTGCATTGTAGTTGGATATCATTTCATCGGCTTTGTGTGTGTGTCGTTGTCATAGCAACCGTTGGCGCAGATAATAAAAGTTTTTGACTTTCAGCGAGCAGCGACATGTTTCTACAGTAAACATGTACTCATCGATTAGGACAATAGCAAGGTAATTGAATTAGATAGCGCTGACCGACAGAGTGCATTACAAATATGTACAGTTGAATTAGTGATGTTATTTATCAGCATATCTACAGTCTGTGTGCACCAAAGTGAAGCTATTGTTTCATTCCAACATAGTTTGTAGATAAAAGAATAATGCAAACATTCTGACATGCTTTTCTTGTAATGAGATTACTGAATTTGATCCAACTTTCCGATAATGACGAGGTTGCTATAAATTGAAGTGGTTTCCATGACCGGCGGTGACAGTGATGGCCTTATAAGGAAAGTAGTGACAGTATTTGATGTCTAGTGAACGATATCGGAGGAGATAAGTCAATTTGAATGTCACAACAATGTCATTCAGTAAATATTTCTAGAAATAATTCGTGACATGGAGTCCTGATGAGATATCTATTGAAAGCATCGTTGCAGCCGGAAATCCGCTTACACTGTAGATATCTCTTCTATGTAAACTGCCGGGATGAAAAATTAACTTTTCAGTCCCATGGGATCACAAGGCTAACTTTCCCTCACACAGTTAACTTTTCCTGTGTAAGCTCCTGTGTAAAAAATCATAGTGAAATGATGAGTCAGGTTTCGGAGATGCAGATGTTGTTAAATTTTATTGTGCTTGTATACGCAGCATTCTGGAATATGGCTCTCCTGTATGGCACTTCAACATCACAAAAGCACAATCAAATGCTCTTGAATCTGTTCAGAGAAGAGTCATCAGCATGATAGAGCACATTCCAGTCGAGTGCCACGATTATAATTATTAAGGCGTTTTGATGAAACATGGGCTAGAAAACCTGAGCACCAGACGTTTCATCATGTGTCAAAGACAATTTCAAAGATTGCCGACGATCCTGAGAGAAAGGATACCACAGCGCTCGAAGGAGACGATATCAAAACTTAGAAATTCATCCAGCATTATATTTTGTAAAACTGATCGATATAAGAACTCCTTCCTTCCATCTCGTGTATCGCGTTTTTCGTAGCTGTGACTTAATGCCTTTTACATGCTTTTTTATCCCTTTGTATGTATTATGATCAGCCGTGGCTGTTAATCTACAAATAAATGCTTATTTTTATTATTATTATAGAAGTCTGGATCAGTTGATATCAGGCAACATCAACCGTTTGAGTTAGTGATTATCAATCTTGATAATCGACAGAAAAATTCCTGGAAATGGATAGATAGAAGCGCCATGTAACAATGGATGCCAAAGAATTGACGGTTATCTGTGGAATCATTCAATTTCCGTACTGATATTGCAAATTGTCAGATTAGAGATTTAAATCATAGGAGGTTAATAATAGTGAAAATTCAAACTTTTATCAATTCCCAGGAACATTCAAGAAATTTCTCTTTTCTTCGTTGACTAGTCTAAACAGTGTTGGATTTGAGCTTGATAGCGGTAAGGGAGAAGTTTTCGACCGGAAGTTTTTGGGTCAACGTCGTCACTAAAGCCGGAAAAAGTGGCGATCAAAAGGAAGAGGACAACAATTGTTATAGTACCACTATCATCCTTGCACTTAGAACGCCCGTGAGGATCATTCTGTAATTTATTGAAATTAGACCGATAATGAATTCACAAAGATCGGTTCAACGATTGATTGATAAGCAATGTTCCCAAACCTGATTTTCTGGATTGTGAATTATTACATTTACATCAATCAAATACCATGTGTACATTGTCGACATGACCGAGAAACAACTCTTTTTTTGATGGTTTCGTTACCTTTAACTATTCCATGAAGCACTTTCTGCTTCTCGAATTCATTTGTCATCTTTCTGAACAAAGAAAGTTAATTATTAGACAATTAAGTTTATGAAGAATCGTGAGGCTTACATCTGTCAATGTTGCTCATATTCACAAAAATAATCAATTGAAGCTCAATCAATCTGGATGATGCAATGTAAGGCCGATCTACCGGAAATATTCTTCCCCCTCACGGACAGGTGTATCTTCACAGCCGGGACTTCCCCACCTTCCCTCCCTCAAATCCTACACAGAGTGTAAATGATCAGCATCATGGACTGTGTATGAATTTTGAGGAACGATTGATTCATATAGGTACATCAAAATCTGAGGCGGGCTCCTGATGCACCTCTCCGGGTTTTCGGACCTCAAAATAGCTCATAGCGGGATTTCAGCCCTCTATGTCTTAAAATGTGACATTTTTGTTTTGATTGTAAGCATGAAGAAGCACTTGATGAGATGTGACGGTTAATAAAATGTCTGAGTATACTGTAGATCATGCATAATGAATTTGATTATAATATGTGAGATTTATATTAATTGAAGCCTCTCTGTTTTGTTCCATTTTGTCTCGGGCATATCAAGTGACCTAAACAGCGACAGGAATGACAGGTTTCTCGAATTTTATCGTCCTTTTCTTTAGTCTGATAAGTCTGGAGTGATTTCAACACGTTAATGAAGCCTGCAAGACAAGCAGACTAACCTCCACATCAGTGATGAAATAAAAATGAAGAAATGTATGCAGAAGAAGGCTTGTCTTGTATTTCCGCGGCGTCATATAGAATTCTGTGTTGTTGCATGTCGATGACAAGAATTATGTCAATAAATCACAAAATATTCAGTAAGTATATTTGATGTGTGTCTTGTGATTGTCTGTCAGTCTCGATGGCCGTGGAGGTGATAGAATTCATTGAAATGAGATTGAATGAGTGGCCACATCAAATAGCCACGAACCGCCGTCCGTCGTTCCAGCTTGAGAATCCATTAATGAATGAATTGGTAGACTAATATTTCAAATTATTTT
The DNA here is from genome assembly GCA_907163375.1 of Prostheceraeus crozeri. Lineage (NCBI taxonomy): Eukaryota > Metazoa > Platyhelminthes > Polycladida > Euryleptidae > Prostheceraeus > Prostheceraeus crozeri. The sequence continues at coordinate 32,952 of CAJQUW010006627.1, read as the reverse complement.
TGCATAGGAATACGAATTTCACATTTTTTTTGGATTGTAAACATTCATAGACTTGCAAGTTTTTCATGAATTACCGTCTATTGAGATTGTAAGCATTAACAGATTTCAATAGCTGTCTATGAAGGATTTCTACATTTTACATTCGTCCGACACGCTTTAAGTTATGTTCGTGTGTTTTGCACTCCCTTGAATTAACTTCAGTACATCTCCAATGGGTTTTATCGTTCCTCTCATATTCCCTAAAATGAGCATAGGTTCATCTTTTGATGTTTATATTTCTTGAAACTCCTTCAATCTAATCACATTATCGCAAATAATGTTGGGTCCATGAATAAGTCCACGGCGGACGAAACGTCGGGCGGTTTACACTTTGTAATTTTATTTATCTTAAAAAATTAGAAACATCGCCATTCCAAGGGAATGTTTTCAACTTTCAATTTCAATGGCAGCAACAAGGAATTTCCTCCCGTACAGGGCTCTCAACAAATAATGTTATCTAAAACATTCCATTCAAATTTTGATTTGCGCATTGATGTAGATTATGCATAGATAGATCTCAATGTTAGTTATTTGTGCCATGAATGGTCCATGCCATAGACAAGCAATACATTGATATCTGATGATCATTTTTTTCGAACAAATGAACGCATTAGGGGAATGAATCATAGAATTCTTTGTATGAGTTGTCGATGAAATGAACGCTTTTTATAGATATCTTGTCGAACAAAAGGACGACATACAACTATAGCAATTTTTAGAAATGAAGATATGAGGCAAAACCCGACGTTTCGACTCACAATTTGTGCACAGAAACAGGGAACCATGAACTATGAATCTGAAACATTTCTATTCAACTTTTGCCTGCTCCAGTCGTCAAGTAAACTTATAAAAGATACCTTCTTGTACGCTCAGTGTCCATGAAGACTTCTAAAACTGCTGTGTAAGTGTTCATTGATACATGAAATGAGTCATTTCAATACTGGCACCACTCTCTCCAGCCTGAATTGCCTCTGACTCAAGTAACTATTGTATGTGCCTTTGTCTTGTCTATCAGAGCACTTCCGACATTCTCAGAAAGTTTCATTCAATTCCTCTGTCTCTCAAAGAATCGTCACCCTTCTGACTGTGAAACGGAATTTGAGAATTGCTTCTTATGTAATTTCATCTGATGAATAGTTCTCTCTCAGTATCAAATTTGTCATTGAGAGCTGATTTGTGGCTGATTCCTGTCTATTCAATGCCTTCGAATGCTACAAAATCGCGATGAAGTTCTCCATCGTCGAATTACCTACCACCCACGTAACAGTTGGTGGACAGTACGCCTCGTAGATTTCATCATGAGCTTGTACATGCGGAAAGAGCTGACATGTTTATCCGACATTGAGTTGTAGAGATGACACACACTGTCATTCTAACCGAAGCCATAGTGGGCATGATGATGGCGGCCGTAGGACCAGCTGCCTGTGCACCCGCGACATCATACCAACTACAGTGATGATCATAACAAGTGGACCACCTAAATTCGGTCTCAGTTTCATGAAATGTTGTCACTAAACTAAAGGTACAAATTTGGCGGGCAAATGAAAAAGAAGTGAAATTATCTTTATGTAGAGCCAGCTGGCCATTAAAAGGGCACATGGTACGTTCGGTGGCGATCACTAATAATTCGTAGCCTCGGATCCGGGAAGGCATGTTTTTGATCAGGCGGTTGATTACTTATTGATCTAAACTCTACCACTCTTGTCTTAGCAAAGCTGGATATAGTTGTTGGATATGTCTAGGCCTGTATCCAGTCAATTCAATGCAGTTCTCTGTTCAACAGCTTCTAAATAAATTTATTGACATAGATATTTAACAATAAACGAATATAAATCATTTAACATTACTTGCTTAAACATCACCTTTGCCTAAATATTCGCTGATGAAAGTTCGAACTTAGAATGAAATGTAAAATTTAAGGACAGTACTAATCAAAAGAGAATTCTAGCCGTCAAAATTCTCTACCGAAGGTATTTATTCTAATTAATAAGCAAGTTATTCATGGACATCGTGGTCATTAAGATATCTTCCCTTGACAATAATTTCCCCTGGAAATATCAAGATCTGATTTATTGATAATCTATTGTCAATACATGTAGATCTCCATAGCGTGATATCCACATTCAACAATAGCTATGTTAGCGGTCTTGTATGTTCATTAAATGACAAAGAAATCGCCAACGTTCGTCGTTCATTATTTTCAGTTTCACATAGACATCGCATAAACATATCTTAACCGACTTTCTTCTTTTATGCCCCTAATGCATGAAACTAAGACAGAATTGTGATTAAGACGATTTGAAATGTTTAGAAGATGATAAAGTGCATGAGAGGAAGGTATTGTTGACAAGATAAATACTGGTACTGTTGATTTGATTAACAGCTGCATGATATCAAGATGATAATTTGATTGTAATACACGAACGAAGCCGCGACTTTCATAAACCTCTATAGTCGCAAACTTTCACCAATTTATCTAAAATCTATCTTAATTAAAAAGCGAGAAATGAGTCTATTAGTTAATTAAATTTTGTGACATTCCTTCAAAGGATTTATATTCTGACAATTTATTTCTCTGCGCATACTCCGCTATTACAAATTATATCACTCAGTATGTACAACCGAAGTTTGTCGATTATTGAAGCTAATGAGAAATGCAGTGAGTTGAATGAATAACAACTGAATTCATCACAATTTCTATGAATAAAAAAGAAACATTCACTACAAAGGTTTTTAGCTACGTAAGTTTCATTATGTATTCTTCATGGCAGCAGAATCAGACGTCTATGATTGTCTGCATCCTGTCTCCGTGAGGCTACGCAGAAAGAAAAACTTTCAATGTCGAGTTACCAGCAAGCATGTTTTTTCTGATCGGTTTCTAGGAAAGGACAAGGCGAACAAGCTGCCTCAAATTAAATGATGTTGAGCCTAAGTTACAAATATTTACTTGAATATCACTAAGGTAAGCTAAAGCATAGTCTGAAATTTTTGTAAAAGTTGAAGATTATTCATGCTGAAATTAACAATTGCATTTGCTAGAAGCTTTTACTAAATCAAACAAATAAGTGATGCATTTGACTTTCTTTGAGTTCCTTGATCCCTGTAAAGTATTCATTCAGCTTTATTCCTACGGGATTTTATCTTGCTTTCTCTATATACAATGTAGATATCCCCTAAATGTTTACATAATTAATTCCCTTTATAGGGAGCACAAATATCCCTTTAAATGCATTATAGATATATTCCGATAGGCCATAGATACATTTCCTCTGCAGCAAATATAGATACGTGTCTTTTTAAATTTTAAACAGATATATAGAATTTCCTCCCTAGCAAATATAGATGTCCCTCCTAATTCATCATAGATATATCATTCCCTCTGCAGACTACATAGATATCCCTCCTAATGCATCGTAGATATATCCTTTCCACTGCAGACTACATAGATATCCCTCATAATGCATAGTAGATATATCCTTTCCACTGCAGACTACATAGATATCCCTCCTAATGCATCGTAGATATATCCTTTCCACTGCAGACTACATAGATATCCCTCCTAATGCATAGTAGATATATCCTTTCCACTGCAGACTACATAGATATCCCTCCTAATGCATCGTAGATATATCCTTTCCACTGCAGACTACATAGACATCCCTTCTAATGCATCGTAGATATATCCTTTCCACTGCAGACTACATAGACATCCGACCTCCTCGATAGTAGAACTCCTTCATTCGCTTACTACTCATTTCGTTCCTCTGAATTTACAAGTTTTGATGAAAAACCAACCACTCGGACAAATGATTTAATTGTAGAGAAAAGATAAAATGGCTCTTTTCACAACTTTCTCCACTTCATCGTCGGCTTCAAAAAAGCTATTCAAGGACTGGTGGTGGATGAAAAAAAGCGAGAATGTTGTCTGTACACTTTCAATATTGATAAGAAAATAATCACGATGATACAGCAGCAGCAGCAGCGACGGCCGGCGTTGTAGGAAAGTAGAAAATGAATGCACCAGATCCATCTATTATCGATGCTAAGAAGAGTGTTGAGTAAGTCACAATGCTGGACCGCAATCACAGCGATCTGATTTGTTAAACGGTGATAGATTATGACGCATTCCTAGGGCTAAAATTTATTCACTAAGGGATCAAAGGTTTTCTTCAAATTCACGGGTGTCCTCTCGAAGGGCGGTAAGTCGAATCAGGCCGGTTTGTGGCAGCGTAGGAAGTTACATAGACTCAAATTCGTACACACGCTTCTTCGTATTGCCTTGTCGGATTTGTCGGAGTGTGCGGAATTTGTCCATGCCTTTCCGCACGTTCTCATCGTGGATGTTCGTCATTGGGTCCACTGTCTGCGATCGAGAAGAACTCAGTTCTTTGGCAAGTTGTTCCAGTTGAAGCTGCAATTTCTCATTCTGCTCCATCAAGGTCTGTCGCTCCAGTTCGGATTGCGCTCCATTCTCGACGATCTGTGGAGAGAAGAACAAGAATTAAATTCTTGACACGAATATGCAAGTTTCTTGCCAATCTTACAGCATCTTATCACTATCTTGCAAAGCCTTGTTTTATGTGATAGGGCCTACTTGTGGAAATCTGTTTACACAAACATTCTACGAAGACTTCGAATTTCCCATTCTACTGTCACTTTCTATCGTTATAGCTGATTCCAATATCTATGATAAAACAAAATGATAGATTTTTGTAAATCTGCAAAAAAAAGTAGATTTCCATGTCTGCACGATTGTCAAAATCAATAGCATAGAAATCTATGGAAATATGAACATTTCAAGCTCCGCTATTGCCATGCAACATTTTCAAATAGAAGATTTTAATTATTTTTCATCGAAATCTGCAGCAATTTGATTCGATCATTTTTCAAACAATTTCTAACATAACATTTTATAATCGATAGTTAAGTGAAACTAGGACATACCTGCAGTTCGTGCCCAACAGTGGCATCTTGTTCAATCGATTGTTGCCTGGCAAGTTGTTCTTCATATTCTTGAGCTTTACGAAGGAGTTCTTCGCGCTCTTCCTTCGCTTGTTCAAGGGCAAGATGAGCTTCTTCTCGTTCTCTTTGTACACTGGTTAGCTCCTCTTCTCGCTCTCCGATTTGACCTTGAATACTATCGTATTGTTCTCGTAGAGAAGCGAATTCGGTGGAAGTTTGATCTTTTTCCTACAAAACAGAGATGATTGAATGACATTTGAGAACATTCGAATGGTAGATGTCAGCACTTACTTCTTCCATCAGTTGCTTCAATCGTTTCTCCTCTTCGTAGGACGCTTGAAGGGCAGCGGTTCGCTCCCGTTCCTCCTCCATCTGAAGCATCAAAGCTTGAAGTCTCTGACTCATCTCTTCTTGTTCTTGTTCTTTGCGTATCCTCTCCTCTTCCAATTCTCTCATCTTCTTGGACATTTCTTCTTGTTTCTGGGCCAATTCTTCTCGGGATTTCTTTTCCCGGTCGAGTTTGTCTCGTTCACTTCGCTTGGCCTCCTTCTCTTCCTTGGCTTGGGTTCTCATTTGTTGCACTTCGATGGTATCGGGTTTTCTTCGTCGGATGTACAGTTCGTGGTTGCCCATGCAGAGAGCCAGGATGTGCTTGTTGATGCGGACGTGACCTGTGTAGAAGATGAAGTGAGGAGAAGCTTTGTCCACCGGTTTGATGATGAATTTGCGGTCACTGTAGCAGATATTTCGAATCTCACTCCATGGGAACCCAACTCGTGGTGTGATCCTGAAATATCAAAATTCATCGCCGATGAAGCACTTTCTAGCTTATAAAGAAGGATTAGCGTTACAGGTTATACCATAGATATACAAAATATGATATAGATGCTATATAGCTATTGTTGAATAAGAATGTGAATTGAAAGTGAAACTTTCATGAGATAATTATCGTTTAACCATAGACTTCCACAATAGAAGTAGCCTTCATCATCGAAGTCAATAGTTTATCATTTCCTTCCCAGAGTAGTTCATAACGTTTATAAAGTCTGTAATTTTCAGTTCGAAACATTGTCTGCAATGCTAAACAGTTTTCATAGTCATCTATTCATTGTGACATTCGTATTCAACAATAGCTATGTTAAAACAATGCTTATATTCATTGAAACATAGCTATAGATGTTGCATAGTGTTCAACATGGCTACAAAAATTACAATCATATTTAAAGGCATCATTAATTAGATTATGATATGTTATAATAGATATTGTAATTATGATTATAATAAAATATAATTAGATATTCGTATTTCGAAGTAATACATCAATTACAGCCGCTAGAAGCGATTATGATGAAATGTATTATTGTCAAAATAAATACAATTGAAATCCACGAGTACTGTAGATTAGAAGGCACAAAATCGGTGATAATGACATAGATATGACGTTTGAACTTACTTGTCAGATCGTTCATACACATTAATTCCAAGGGAGTCCACACCAAGGAAGAGATCTGTTCCCTTCTTATTTTTGATGTCAAAGTAGTTGATTCCGAACATGTCCAAGTCCTGAGCAACTCTCAAGTACTCCAACATGGCGTCCTCTCGGGTGGTTCCCTTCAACTCAGTCCACCAGCGCATTATCCGTGACCGCCATTCATCAGAGCCGATGGTGTGCTCTTCAAGGACTCTGGTCGGCAATAGCCGTTCGTAGCCATCAGCAGGCGCGTCTGACGCATCCTCATCGCCGAATTTCGCCTGACAGGCGTAGCTGGCGAGCAGGACCGCTGACTCGGCAGGACAATAGACACCGCCAGTGAGAACCGCTTCTTTCACCTGCAAATAAAACATCCTGATGGTCGCTTCTTGGATGAGATCTTCGCCGACATCTTCAGGGTAGAATTTGACGCGGAGTTTGAAGTCCAAAGTGCCGGATTTCGGCACATCTTGGCTCTGCACCTTCTTGTTCAGCTGGAGCCATGTGACGAAGCCTTTCGCATCGGCGTATTGAAGGCCGAAGTACCAGATCTCTCTGAGGCCGAGAGTTCGCACTACTTGGTCAAAGAGTTGCTTTCCAGTTGTACTGGACTGAATAGCAAACTCTAATTCCGCCTCTGGGGTGATTACTTTGACGTTACGGTTAGCAGGCATCGTGACAGACCGACGTTGGTGTGAAGTGCCAGCGACATTGCACTGCTGTTATCTGTTACGACACCAAATGATTGGAGAGGAGGTGCTGGCCTCTCATTGGCTCTAATGACAATGGTCAATAAAGTCATCTGTGAACAATTAGAATTCTGCGGTTTTTGTTTGAAGTAGAGGAAAGATTAACGTGTGTTGATTGTCGGATTTTGCTGAACTGTGAGGCAGGTTGGGACATTGTCTACGCCGCTACTATCGATCAGCTGCAGCTATTGTGAGAGAAGTACTTATTGTTACCTCGACGAAACAAACAGATTATTTGCCAGTTAGACTTTCCTGCATGGACATTGCAGAGAAGAATGTGACTAGTTTCTATTTATGACTGTTCAATCAAATTGTCTTGCAAAAGATGCACGTGGTAGGACTTGAGCACGCTTGTAGAACCGTGTCTCTGCATCTCTGCATGCCTTTATCTTAAAACTCAATTGTCCTGAAGGAAGATATCGGACAATGTCAGGAATTTTCATTGACATTTCTCGACCGATCATAGATATCTTATGTTTCCATGTTTCAATCCTGCTTGAAGTCTTCATATTTTTCTCTGTCTCATGTAATAACAATTATAGTCCGGCAGCCAGAACGAGTTTCTGCAGGGAACGAGGCCGAAAATGAGACTTTCACAGATTGATGTACACCATATACCTACTACGAATTCGCGCGTCTGCCGAGTTGTGGTGAGTTCCTCTTCTTGTCAGACACGATCAAAGAAAAACACATGTAAATCCAATGGGACGCAGATTGCAGTTTTTGGCTAAAATGAAATTTTGTATATTTTCTCTGATTAAACGAAAAGTACTAAGCCCAGAGTCATAATTTTTGACATGGAATGTCTTCAGGTCATTTCCTATGATGTGCATGTGCTATTATCATGCATCTAATCGGCAATATATGTGAGAATAAGGTTGAATGTGGATACAGTTGCTCAAAATGTTTGTGTTTGTCGACATTAAGAGGCTCGCCAAATCTAAATGTGTTTAGCTTTATTGACAGGGGTACATGAACATCATGGGAAATGACCTGAAGACATTCCATGTCAAAAATTATGACTCTGGGCTTAGTACTTTTCGTTTAATCAGAGAAAATATACAAAATTTCATTTTAGCCAAAAACTGCAATCTGCGTCCCATTGGATTTACATGTGTTTCTCTTTGATCGTGTCTGACAAGAAGAGGAACTCACCACAACTCGGCAGACGCGCGAATTCGTAGTAGGTATATGGTGTACATCAATCTGTGAAAGTCTCATTTTCGGCCTCGTTCCCTGCAGAAACTCGTTCTGGCTGCCGGACTATTAGTATCGAATGATTCGTTCCACTTAGACAAGGGGACATTCTGAATAGTAGAAATCACACCTCTCAAATTCTCTGTTGATGAGTTTTAGTCTTTCAAACTAGAAAGCTATCTATGATGGTTAACAATGAATGAAATCATAGACATCGTACTGTCAGATATCTCGGTCATCCAGAGCGGACATGAAATATTTCCAAAATGTATTTATAGCGGAAGCAATGTTAATTCAAAGTATGTTGCATTTTTGCATAATTAGTTAATCAACTAAGAACATTATTTTCTTAAATTAAACTAAACAATAATTAAATTTCACGATAGTCTAAAAATTTAATGAAGGGTTTTGAAAGCAAGCCGTTTGAGTGCTTCAATCGTTATCCCAAGTGCTGAAATAATTACTGCCAGAAATTTTTACGTTGCATTTAGTGCATAACTTTGTATTCAATATTTCATACTACATTTAAATTAAGAAATTTGTATATGAATAATGCACTCAAAACTTGGAACATGCAAATATTTTGTACATCAATATAGCTCATTGATAAAGTGATAATTTCAAACGCAATATATTGTAAACGTGATTTGAAGTATTAAATCAATAAAATAAAAGCAAAAACTATACTTTTTGCATTTTAGACTTTTTATATACATGTATGTGATGTAATTAAATATTCTAATGTAAACCGTCAAGGAGTTTCATCAATAACGTCTTGATTAAAACGCTCTCTATTATTACTATGAGATACATGTAATGTGATAACACAAAATGCAATAGCGAAGAAGAACGTTAAAGAGATCACTATTATATATTCGGTTAATTCGATAATCTTTTAAAGATGTTGATTACCGTTACTTACTAACTTTGAATGATAGTGGGAAAACCCGTTACTGAAGATAATTCACTCATTGATACAGATTCTGGTTATCGGAAAATTTCCATTGCAACTGAGAAATTCGTTGTTAAGTACAATAGAGGTTTAAGGCAGGGATTTCAAATATTTAGGTGGAGCAGCTTTTCTCAGCTGTCCTCATGCATGAATTATCTCAGAATTGAGTTTCAAGCGTTCTGTTACAATTCCCATAGAGATAGGATGGTCTGTCGCACAATATCATTTATATGACCGATATCAGTAGAATTCCAGATATTTAACGATAGAATATAATCGTTTATTCTACTAGTAGATTATCGTTTATTCTACTGGGCACATAGATCCATAGTAAAATATTGAAAACTATGATAAAGTAGTAAATTGAACAAATTTTAATAATTTATCAACAATAAGTATCATACTATGATGTGTCATGTCTCTTACTTCTCAAACTTGACATTGAATACACAGTTTGAGAAAGTTACACTAAACATGTCTTTCATGTTGTCAACATTTGCAGTGTTAAACGCTTGAGTATTATGAATTTCTATTCCCTTTAAGATATCGGTCATATAAATTGGGATATCACACTGATTTCCGAAGATAAACGCTGCCTCCGGCTCGGAGAATAGATAGCTTATGATACTCGTAGATTCTCAGCGTTTATCTACTGAAATCAGTGTGATATCATATACTTATTTGCGATCTATAAAAGCTTCTTTGAAAGAGTTTCTTCAACATAGCTTCAGTATTTATTTTCATTCAATATTTAATACCGGTGTTTTTAATGTATATTATTTCTTGGCAAAGTTTTGCTTCCATTTTACACTAAAACTATAGACACTGCTAAGAAATTTTCAAAACCAAAGTATTCTCTCCCGAAGTATTTATGTCACAATAATTACAAAGTCGATAAAGTAGTTACAAAGTTGCCAACGTTTCGGGTCCTGACCCTTTCTCAAGGCAGTTATAAAATTAATATATAATGTTACATGAATAATACATGAATTACATGAATATAATGTTGTATAAGTATATATGAATACTGCTGACTGATCGTAAACTTTTAATCATATTTTATCAAAAGCCATGTATTCAATACACTTTCGATCTTGAGAAAATGCAGTGATACGGACCGTGACAGAGGTCTGGAATAGACTATAAGTCCGAGTAATATGTGTCTTTCACGGGTCGACATGCAGGTCCATGTCGCTATTGTTGCTTAACACAATTACAATATAATATAAGAAATAATTACCAAAAACCAATAATTATTAAACTATTAATTCAATATGATATACATTATGCTATAAAAAGTAATTGTGTGTTGTACGAATCAGCAATATGTGTAATTAGAAATGTCTTTTTAACCCGGCCCGAGTATCCTAGTACCCAGGATAATGTGTGTCTAATCCTGCAAGCGTATGACTGAGTAAAAAAATAATGTACAGAACAGCATCTCTATGATCACGTTTGCCATAGAGATAGAATTGTTAGCTATCTATTTATGGTCCGCAATCCGATCTTCACTATCATTACAAAGATATCGAGTGGGTAGCAACCTAATTCGTGGAATAGATGTCTCCACAGAATTAGACAGGTCCTCTCTTCTTCCGTTTGACTAGAAGGGAAACATTGGAACTTGTAACGTTAATGAAATGGCACAATCTCCTGACTAAATACCATAGCAATCGAACAATGAGCAGCCAGTTCAACATTAAATACACCAAATTGTGTTAAGTTTCAGTGACTGTTATCAACCGGATCACACAGCAAAGAGACACAGTCGATGTCAAGTTCCACAGAGAAGTTTGTGACCGTTTTTTCATGCGCCTGCTAACTTTTTTTAAAATGATCGGAGGACCCAACATTATCGAGAAAACTTTTGCGCAATGATCTGAATTCTTCGAATCTGAAGGAGTCGTGGTGATCGGAGCATTTTGAAGGAATTCAGAGCAGTCCGCAAGCGACGCACGACTATTTTTCCTATCTCTGCAAGGTAATGACAATTTCTTTTTGCCCACTTATTAAGTTCCTGCATGTGCCATCTGTTTGAATCAGTTTACACTTCTAGCAAAGTGATACGATTAAACAATCTAATTCTGTGCGTCACAGTGTAGATTGACAACAAAGGTCTGTCTCATTCTATCGACAAACCTCACGTAATTCACATGTGAAGCTGTGACGGTCTGAGGTTGCTGGGAATCAGGTTAATTGTAGAGCGTTTTATTGACAGCGGTGACCATTATTGCATCGTCCATGAAAATACCTCTATTGACGAAACAAACAGATTATTGCCGCAGGCAGAACTTTAGAACAATTTTCTATCTGGACAGAGTGAACGCTCATTATAGAGAAGACTGTGGCTAGCGTGTTAATCAATTATTGAAACCTGTGACTACCTGGACACTTAAGTACATCAACGACAACAATGCGCTGAATTGTATGGTTGGCAAGGACGACTCCTTTCATCTCATATTTTCTCTTTCCCATGCTGTCGGCGTTAATTGATGGAAAATTAGAGGACTGGAGACGTAAAAAATCCACATGAGCAAGGTAATCTGTCCATCTCTGAGGATGTAGCAGGTTAATTGATGTAATTGGTGTACGACACACCTCTTTCATGTGGATTGTAGAAGGTGAGATTGCAACTTCTCAATGTCAGGTCAAAATTGACAGCGGATTCAGGAGAAAGTTTGCTTGTGTCAACGTGAGCTCAACTTTCTATGATGAAATGACACGGCGCAATGAATGAGCCTACAGTTTATAGCTGTGGCACGGCCGGTAGCTGCATGGATATCGACATCGAGACAGGCAGACATCTATGCTTCAGATGCAATTGTCAGGGACTGCATGAAAGAATCTATATATTAACACAGTCACAGATATCAACTGTCTAGTCTGTGATGATTTTCCTCAATACTGATTGTCATGGCCAGAACTAGTCTCGAGGAACAAGAAGATCAATTTTCTATTGAACGTAATGCAAATTCAAGCCTGAATTCTGACGAACTAGAGGATTGACACCATATTAAACGTACACAGTTAGTAAATCTAATTTAGATCGCTGAGAGTCTAACGGTGTGAAAAATATTTCCATTTGACGAAATTGTCATGGAGGCCTGCATGCACTCTGACTGCTGAAGTTCGTAGTTTCTCTGCTTGCACTTGCAATCACGCAAGGCAAACAGGGACAAATATCTATGTCAATTTCTATTGCTTGCTGGCCTTCCATACAATGGCTGGAATATTAGTATGTCCGCTCTAGACTAACCCACATGCAGTTCCAGCCACAGAATTAGACCGGCCATCTCTTCTTCTGTTTGACTAGAAAGAAAACATTGGAACATGTAACGTTAATGAAATGGCACAATCTGCTGACATAATGCCATAGCAATCGAACAATGAGCAGCCAATTCAACATTAAATACGCCAAATTGTGCTAATTTTCAATGATTGTTGTCAAGCGGATCACACAGCAAAGAGACACAGTCGATGTCAAGTTCTACAGAGAAGTTTCTGAACGTTTTTTCATGCGCCTGCTAACTTTTTTTTAAATCATCGGAGGGCCCAACATTATTGAGAAAACTTCTGCGCAATGATCTGAATCCTTCGAATCTGAAGGAGTCGTGGCGATCGGAGCATTTTGAAGGAATTCACAGCAATCCGCAAGCGACGCACGACTATTTTTCCTATCTCTGCAAGGTAATGACAATTTCTTTTTGCCCACTTATTAAGTTCCTGCATGTGCCATCTGTTTGAATGAGTTTGCACTTCTAGCAAAGTGATACGATTAAACAATCTAATTCTGTTGAATACATAACCTTTGGTGCGAGTTACATAAACATATAGCTTATAGTTTATTCTGTGTGCCTCCGGGCTTATCTTACTTGCCTTATCGTCTCCGTAAAACGCCATAATTTACAGCAAAAAAGCAAAAAGTAGAAAATACAGAAATAGAAATAGAAAAATAGAAGTACAGGCATTGAAGTTCTACTTCAATTGAATAACATGCCTTGACATATTGAGACGGCGATTACTGTCTATAAATGTCTATAAACTTGCACTTCATTTACTGGAAAGAGTTTCATAGAACTCCACTGAGTCTACCACGAGTATCGATCTATGTTGATACATAGCTACTTTCGTGTATTTTCTGATTATTGCAATTGCCATTCCATTGATAGAATGATAGATGATAGATGTGTTCCATTGATAGAAACCAAATATGAGAGTCCCTAAGTCGCATGCAAGATGTGAATTCAACTTCAACTGTGTCATTTTTGTATGATGAGAAAATTGTAAATATGAAGACAGCTCACTCAGCCCCTAGTCAATGGTCACGACGTTCGTTGAGTGAAGATTAGCGAAGAATACTTCTCTAATTCATACGTTTCTGGTTACTTTGATGACTTCATCAACTTTTCTCTCGTCACAATGTCTTGAACGCATTGAAATCGCTACGCTGCTCCTATAGAGTACATTTATAGCTTTCAGTAGATATTAGCGACATGGAACTACAAAGAAGGTTAATTTCTAGATATTGCCATGGATGTGGTATGTTGGATATCTATCGTCTAACGCTTTCTCGTCAATTAAATGACATGAGATTTTATACCTGTAGAGTATTCACTCTGCGTCCGGGAGGCATTTCAGGCAGGCGCATTATGCATTCTCATAAACACTCAGAATGACAAACACATAATTTATAAGTTCACCGTCAACGTGTAAACCTTTCCGTTATCAAGTCCAAGAATATGAATGCAGTTTGAAAAGCAGAGACCGAAAAAGCGCCTTAAGAACATCATTCAACAGTACATTCCGATGAAGTAATGATCATTGAAATATTTAACTGCACCATCATGGATGAAAGCAGAACATCGATTAGGCCTACTTCTAGGATGGAGGAAGCACGCTGTGTCACGTTGAATGTCAAAGTAGGCGAAAAAGTCGCGGGGAGTACTGAAGGTTCATTGTAATTGTACTATATAAAAAACTGCGGCATATAATCGAAACCGTGAGAATTTAGTGAACTAGTGATATTCGCTCAAAAAAAGCGCGTTCATTAAAGCTATACACGAGCCCAAGGGTAGAGGGGGATAGTTTTTTTGAATGAATGAAAAATGAAGCTTTTACGTCACTACTTCCAATACTTGGGGCTTGGACGGTGCTGACATAGTCAGCCTTATGGAGCGTTGTAGTACTTTTAATCCGGATGCCCTTCCTGCCGACTTCCAATGACACCTTCCGGACTCGATCTCAGGACCAGAGATCGCTAGGCCAAGCACTTCACCACTGTGCCACGGAGATCACGGCACAGTTTTTTGATCGAGAATAATGCAGTTAAGATGGATGTCTTTGTACAAGTTGGGAAAATGACTTAATATTTCACAGAATCCTCAAAATCTATGACCATCAGAGTTTTACAGCTGTCATTTCTTGAGATTTCCATGTAGAATTCACCGTTTTAGAGGATGAAAAACTTTCTATGTGCTGATGTATTTCAATGGAAGAGTGTTATAATCGTTATTTACGCAACTAGTGCATGATTGCTTCTGTATAGCCATAGAAATTAACAATACCATAGAAAGTCTACTGTTCGCTACATCTCTGTTTACAGCATTCCGCGAGTTAGATATCTTAAATGCGGGAGCCCGTAAGGTGAGGGCTATTTCAACCTAACGAGTTCGAATGCTATGATGAAGCAATCTCATGCAGGAGTTGCGTAGAGAATTTTATTTGACGACGTGCTATGATGATCAAGGATATTTGAATTTGACCAATAATGGAGATATCTATTCACAGATCTATTCTATACTAAATCAGGATAAGATCAGACATAATTGGCACATAGTACGCTCCTTCCAGTGCATTGGAGTGAATATTATCTCCCGCGCGGGCAATAATCTGCTTTACAGGTCAAATGAAGCGATAGGATATCTACAATGCATGCACGGAGACAAATAAGACTGTTTATTGCACTGTTTGAAATTTATGCACTCTTTGGAAGGCATAAACTTCATTGTGGAAGCAATAATCAAAGAGGCTATTGCACTGTTAAATTTAAAAATGATTCTTTGCCCCAGTACTTTTGAATTTATTGTCCCAGGACAATAAACGACATTAACGTAGACATCACGCTCTAATAGAATATGTGTACAATGTTTCTGAGTACAATAGATAGTTTTGAAAGCTTCATCATTAAACGGATAAGTGCAAACATGAAGCATTTGAATACATGGTCACTATGCGCCTTATATCTATATAGTGTTGTGCGTGAGAGATTCTAATTTATGTATATCAATAGAATTCCATACGAAGTTGATGACTACTTAGAAAAATAGCGAAATGACTTGTACACTGTTTCACATGTACAGCTCCTATCGACATTCTGTTGGAGACAATATTCAATTCCCGTCAATTGAGAAAGAGACGAATGAAGAGGTCACTTGCTAAGCATTCCCCTGAACCTACGTGCAGAAGAGCAGAATCATTTTCCAACCGACCATTAATTTCTCACAGATTTAATCTGGCAGATAGATCACCACTCAAACACTGTCAGAACGTGGACATCTTCAACATTCTTTTGTTGTTATCTCGACAAGATCTCTAGAATGTGAATCACAAGCACCATTCACTTTCAATGTACGACATACCAATCATTGCTGTGTCATAGTTTATATGAGCTTTGTCAACACTGAATGAGCTATGACGCATGTAATTGCTGTGCATTCACTGAGAGTTGTGTTTACCCAGCACTATAAGTCTGTGGCTTAACGGTCAAATTGTCAATTATTTTATTACGAAACCAAAGAGTTCTTTGAAACAAATCAAAAATTACTAAATTTAGTAAGGGGTAACAGACTTCCGATGCACGATCAGAGCTTTCAATAATTACTTCCATGAATAAAAAATAGAGAGAAGAATTACTACTATTTAGATTTATTAAGTAACGTACAACATATTGCATTTCTTGTTTCGTTCAATAATATAGAAATGCGATTACTACCTGTTCTCTTCATAACAATGACTGGTGCTTCGAACACAATTCATCATTCTCGAAATGCTTTTCTCATAATACTAATCACCTCCTTGGTGTAATCATATTATGTAGAATATAGGCATAAGAATTTCACGACCTTGAAAATGAATGTCTTTACTTATAGTTGTTTTCTTAGGTTGAACCTATCCAATATTTGCAGTTGGCTTTGAAATGTTTTTTGAAATATTATGCTACTAAATATACATATTTGTTTTGAGACGAAATCGCATTGCGAAGGTCATTGTTGGCAACGGCAGACCTATTTATTCTATTTTTCTAATTGCAAGTAACTTCTCTTATGTTCTTTTTTTTAGAATGTGAGAAACTTTTTTATTAAGAATAATATACAATAGCAATAGTTCTAGTTATCCAAGCTGAAGAGTCATTTACAAAATTCATAAAAAAACTGGTTGGCAAATCTGAGAATAAAAAAATTTTAATGCTCTCACATTAGCTCTCATGAGCGTGATGCTGGGGCGATTCAACATCGTGGACTTGGCTTCCTCAAAAAGAATATAATAGAAAATGTACTTATTCTCCAAACAAACTTTATTTTCTCAATTATACATTTATACAAGTGTTCATACGAATTTCATGACATCAATAATTGCAGATACGGACCAGATGACCAGCACATAGGGCATTAGACCTGGTTCCTACCGGATTGCGTCGCAAAACGCGTTGCAATTCGGTCAACCGTTTCGATAGCATGTTCCCCTTATTCGCCAAAGACGGAAATAGCGAAGGTGATCCAGTCGAAGCTCTCAAACATTTAGGCCGATTTCTGTCAAACTTCCACATTTCTGCCGATCCTACAGTAATGCTCGCATCAGCAATGTGTTTGATATTTTCCGGATGCACAATCTGTGTTCTTTAGATCAAACAACATTTCTCATAATATGAAATTCGCGCAACACATTTTGAAATACATCACAACTTTTACCGTTTTTAATGTTACTGCTTATTTCATTATATAAGTAGTATGTAATAAGCAGTTGTAATTTTCTCGAAGAATGAAGATCGACAGTTGTCATCCTTCAGCGCCTTGTCATTCGTGTTGAAGAGAATCAAAAAACCCAACGAGCCAACTAATTTAACTTGTCAAGCGCTATGACACGGAAAGCATTGACAACAAGAAACACATTAAAGTCGTCCATGTTTAGAGAGACGTGAAGAAAGTGTCCATGATGAGAATTTTACAACAACATGACGACGGCATGGCTGTATAAATAAGTCAGCAGTACGCGTTCTCGTGAAGAGGTGAAAAGGACAACGGATTCTTACACAGTTCAGGGCAACAAAACAGAAGAGGGGCCGAAATGATCTTTCAATGATGAGAAAAAAGAAACGGAAAATAAGGACGTGAGAAACGGTTGGTTCACGTGTTGAAATCAAGTCAAAATGGTGTTGAATAAACACAAAAGAAATCAATCATTTTCAGGCGGGAGATTAATTGTTTCTTGCAGTTTGACAAGGTGTCCACCACCCTGAATAACCGTGAATTTTAGAAAAGTCTTGGAAAAGCTTGGGTACTTCTATAGAAGAATAAATTCTTCCCCCCCCCCCACATACTTCAGGTTTTACGATTTCACCAAACTTCGTCGAACTTGGTCACATAGAGTTAAGGATAGGCTGTACTGTCATGGAAGGATAGCACAAACTGCACTGAGACGTTTTACTTGTACCCTGGCATCAATGATAGGTCTATTCTTTCCCCCCACATACTTCAGGTTTTCCAAATTCACCAAATTTCATCAACCTTAGTCTGAGTCACATTAGACTCAGAATAGACTTCATCTGTCACTGAGTGACACTACAACATCACTGAGAAGTCTTACTTGACCTCTGGAAGGAAGGATTGGTCCCTTGGATACTCAGCTAGAATACAAGATACAGTTGTGATCATGAACTTCGTAGAATTGTTGTCCACTTTGCAGCAACGGTGAACAGCAAAGCAAGTGCTGTTATAATGTTCCACAAGCCGCAGGAATTCTGCACTCTCCACGCTTTTGCGACGGTAGTGAGACTGCCCTTAGGAGCAAAAGAAGATTGCTGACGATGCAACACTCGCGGGTGTCAGCAACAGAAATGTGTGGGGGGGAGAATTGAAGTACCCTAGTTAGAATACAAGATTCGGAAGCAATTTCAGGCACAGTTGTGATCATGAACTTCGTGGAATTGTTGTCCACTTTGCAGCAACGGTGAACAGCAAAGCAAGTGCTGTTATAATGTTCCACAAGCCACAGGAATTCTGCACTCTCCACGCTTTTGCGACGGTAGTGAGACTGCCCTTAGGAGCAAAAGAAGATTGCTGACGATGCAACACTCGCGGGTGTCAGCAACAGAAATGTGGGGGGGGGAATTGAAGTACCCTAGTTAGAATATAAGATTCGGAAGCAATTTCAGGCACAGTTGTGATCATGAACTTCGTGGAATTGCTGACTACAGTGCGACAAAGCAAGTGACAATTTTCCCAAGTAAAAGACCAATCTACCAAATAAATGCGATTTATTCGCGACCTGTCGAACCACTACCCAAGCAAGTGCTGTACATTTTCTCAGAACCGGAGGCATTTAACACACTCGACGCTTTTGTGAAGTACTGGTATAGCACCTTACACCTCTTAATTCGTCTAAGTTAACATAGTTTCATCAGACATGAATTATGAGATGCGTAGGCATCTGAGTAAGCATGTGAGTAAACAAGATCACAAAGCATTTGGGCATTGATGATATTTTTTAAACAATATTAGTGTCGATCTTAAAAACATGCGACGGATCAAGGACATTTAAATAAGTTTGGTAGGCCATAGATAATGTATACAGTACAACTCCTGTCTAATTGATCAGTCTCAATAACTGTTGCCGGTTGATTGATCGACCGGTTTTCTACCGGGGCGGGTCGACAGAGCGACTTACACCGACACAGCCCAACCGGTCGATCGGTCCGGTCAGCCGTTTCCGACACTGGAATAGATTCCGTTTTTTCATCTAATTGACTAGCTTTGGTGCATAGATATTACCTCGACTAGATCTGCTGTAAATTTGATCTGATAACCAATTTATATCAAAATTATCATCCTTTTTCGATTTCGAGTCTGATGAACATTATCTACGGTTGCGAATATCATTAATACTGCAAAATTCATGTACTGCGCAATAAAAATCAATTAGGGATTTATCTCAACATGAAGAAGACAGATAATGTTTACAGTGATGCAGTGAACTAAATGAACGCAAAGTGAAAGAAAATTATCAGCCCAAATAAAATGATGAAACCGTTGCATTTTAATTTTTTATGAAGGTAAATGCATTTTTCTTTGTGTGCAACAATAAATTAATGAAGCACACCTTGTGAGTTGCCTGTATACAGAGTTGATCAAAAAAACGGACCACCGAAATTATGACAAACTTCAGTCGATTCTCCTGCCGTTCAGTCTCATTTTTACGTTGACACGCTGTACACCATTCAGGAGCTAATGTTCTAAGTTTTTCAATGAGCTGTTGCACATTCGCATCCGTCATTGTTTAAGGTAGACAGATGTCAAAATGTGAAAATCGCCACTTCTAGAAATCTCAAATTTTCAACGTGAAAACGTGTGAGCATGACAATGAATCAGACATAAGGTGAGATCGCTTTCTCTGAGCAGTCTTCTGATGTACTGCTCGTTGAAATCGGTGTACTTTTAGGGAAGTTATGGTGTTTCTGATGATTGTTGTAAAGTTGTTTACATGTTGTGGCACTAAATTCCGTCATGAATAGATCCCTTGTTATTTGATCTTATTGACTAGCTTTTGTGCATAGATATTGCCTCGACCTTATATCATGATCATGGCCTGTCAATAAAACCATAGACTTTTAGATAATAGTGTTCTGGTCAGGAAACACCATTGATCTGGAGGACACATGGATATCTGCATTGACATGCGCGAAATAGGAACTCCAAAGCAACAGTTCAAGCCATAGAAATCGAATCATCGGCAACACATGAAAATTCTATTGACCTTGACATTTGGTTTTTTATTTCATACGTTTCCGTTGCTTTCTATAAATGGAGTTTCCTGTCCAAAGCACAATAATTATCTACAAGTCCATGATAAAGCCCAATGCAAGCCACCGGAACTGCATAGATATGTAAGCATATACCTGGAATTTTGCAGTACGATTCCTACCTCTGTTTTGATTAGTCACTATTTCCAAATGAAAGTGTCTATAGAAAACTAGCTTTAAAATCATTCCGAATTCCCGAATAAACGAAACAAGCAATGACCCGCGTATGAAACCGCAGCAGGTAGAAGAAATAAAAAATTATCTGAAATAAAAAGGGAATCAGCGCAGAGGAACAAATCCTCACTCATGACTCTGTGTGTGTGCTGAGCGTAATCCTCTCTGGGTCAGCACCGGCAGGGACAAAGCGGTTTCCTTGAAGTGCATGCATTTTCCCTGGGATGATTTCTCGCTACTACTGTGATTCACTGGCGCGCTGTGTACTTCATTAGCAGCGAACCTAGCGAGTCTGCACCGATTGAAGTTCTATCGACGGAGGATAAACAAGGGATCAATCAAACTTCATTGTCATTCGCGGCTTTGTGTACGCCAAGGAGGAAAATGACGGAATCCGATGCAGTTTGGTGACAGGCAAATCTTTCCAGTGAGAATCGATGATCGCGCAATCATCCAGTCAATTGATGACAGTTATCCGGCGGCAGATATCTATTGCAAGATGAATTCGAGTTGAATTAGCGGCATCTTTTAATGAAAGCGCAATCTGACGCACTATGACAGTGACAATATCTCTGTTCATTCATCATTTTATCCATAGACATCGAAATCTAGAGAGGAAACAGTTCGAAAATCAATACTATCGAAGTCTAGAGAGGACATGGAGGTCGGAAATCAATGATATCGGAGTCTAGAGAGGACATAGAGGTCGGAAATCAATGATATCGGAGTCTAGAAAGGACATAGAGGTCGGAAATCACTGCGAGATCGCAATGACATACGTTGAATGCACATACGTCATTATTACTTTAAACTGTTTAAGGTGGGACTTTCTCAAACGCATTAACAAATCATTAAGTGTGATCACTGAGTGCAACATCGTGAGTTTGTTTTGAAAACAACTGAATTCGAGCAACAGTTAAATAATATCAGTCACAAAGTTGACAGAAAGATGAAAGAAATGACTTCAAAGATCTCAGATTTCAAAACAAGAAAAAACGTGAATCTCAAATCCTGTGAAAACACGAACACGTTTCAAGTAACAATCATTTCTGCTGTAATTTCCGGAATTCAGGAGTTTCACATTTATTGATTTGTTGCTGTTTTTTCATCATTGAAGACTCAAAGAAGTACAATCGTTATTGTTGATAAGCATGATATTTTATATTATTGTCAAATAGATTAAAGAGAATAGCATGTGATCCAGCAGTTGCCATTATTGTGCCTTTCATTGACACTCGGAGAGGGATGACATGTCAAATGTAATTTGATGGACTGACGAATTTGGATGTGATCTTTAACAAGTGCAGTTGCACTATTTTCGGTTGCCCTGTTCTCGGGCGGTCATTTGACAAAGACCCATAACCAAGTTATTAGAGCTTTCATTACAGCAAGCCCCTCAAGCGAATGCATTTTGAAAGCAACTGATGAAAACGTAGCTGTTGTCTCAAATTTATTAATGCCCATAATTGAACTGTCATATGCACTTCACTCATAGATATTTCTAGTCAATAATCTATGGCTGTCTTGCGAAAAAAATTCAACACATACATCGTCCTTTTACCTTGAATGATCGATCCTTCAATTCATAAAACAATCATTTATTGTTCTGTGCTAAAACTTCAGAGACTTCTGCTGTTTTATATTATTTTCTTATATCCGGATTATCATCTGTAGGCCATAGAAGTAGATAATAATACACTAGAATGGAAGTTTGATATCTTGCCTATGCACAATGATGGCACATGGAAAAATCTATGGTTTGCAGATCAGATTCGATCTAAAACATTAGATCATAGTCAAACTATTTGCCAAGTTGGTTGTGGAAGTTGTTGACAGCAAATTGCAGGATTTTCATGAAGAGAATTGCAAGTGAGATGGCGGCATTGTTTTATGTGAAATAGGCTCCTATTCCATGGTTTAATATACTGTGTCTATTTGTGGCAGTCACTGGCAGCTGTTATACAATTTTTCAATACTGGAATGAGAATTAAAAATTGGTTCAGAAAGTCATAATTGAAAGTGGTCGGTGTGCTGTTTGTAAGAACATCTGAAGAATTCACGGATAGAAAGTCTAATTATTGGATAATTTCTTCTTCTAACGGTCAAGAAACCTAGCGCTTTTCTGGAATAAACTCATCGAAAGCTTCTTTAGCGACAGTCATTTCTCAGATAAATGAAAAGTCGTTGGAACTTTTCAATTAGTCACTGAATGACTTATGTGATATAGTGTGATGATATTTTGGAAGCTGATATTCGAAAGCATGCAAAGGTTTTGAAAATTGTTCAAATATAATGAACAGGGAGCCCTTCAAAGTAAAATGAATGCTCTAAGATTTCTTGGCCTCTGATTTCAAGCTGGAGTTATGCATGCTCTGTAAATCGACATTACAAGTTGCATATGTGTCTGATTATACTCTTGATAGATTATAAGAGCGATATTTCAAAATGATGAACGTACAGAACGTTTTACAGGATTTCCTTCTATAACAGGATTACAGCATTACAGCATGCGATGCACATATATCAGGCTGCAATGATTATGAGCCCCTCTTGACATAGTCATCGATGTCCTCTCAAACATACTCGCAGTTGCACGATCTTTGGCAAAGCTCCTTACAATCCTCATCGATCACAGCACTGTCTATAGAAATCTAACCGGACGTTTTACTAAAATCATGTAATTCATTGCATCACAAACAATAGTTGAAGGATTCATTACGTAACTCGGAAATTGGGAAAATCTCTCTTCCTTTCCCTTCTCTGTATTTCTGTATGGTTCCGTACTGATTCACTTTACTAATGTTGAATTTTATTGATTGCGTAAACACTGTCGGAAACACAATTGTCGGACATGAATGTGAAACAAATCCTGAATGTGTTAAACATTCCGACAATAGAGATTGCGGAGTGTGAATCCTACCGAACTCTCACTGACTACAAAACATCATTTGAAGTACTGTTTGAGTTCAAAAACGTTGATTTGATCTCATTTGCGTCGTAACTGTGACATTTCTTCATCATTTAGCTTCTTTTTGTCACTTCCTTTCGTTGGAAAACTTCCTATCTTCGATCTCATATAACTATAACCGTTTTTAAGTCATACAAAGAATGATGACTGGTAAACAGCTTCACAACAGGAAGTCTTGAATATTTCTCAAGAAATGACTGAATATTCCTTGCCAATATGAAGAATTAGCATGATGTAAACACCTGATGTTGAGGTGATTGTGATCAGTGACATACACTTCCAAGTTGGGTTCTCCATGGACCACGCTGATCAAAAGCAGCCACTCTGGTCGTCTAAAATACTACGATTTGAACATAGATAATAATAATATTTCATTATTCTTCTTGCATCAAAATACAAAAATATATCGATAGCATTGTTGTATTTTATGTGTGATACATGCTCATACAATTTAAAATTAGTGAGTAGGCAAAGTCATTCATCTGGTCCAATGGTTGATTATGAAAAAATTATACCAGAAAATAAAGTACAAGGTTTCATCAAATCTCAGCCGATGCAACCACCATGAGACATGTTTCGGCCTGTTAGGCCTCATCAGTGGCGGGGAGACTCGAACCAGCGACGTTGGAGCTAGAGGACGTGCAAGCATGCCCTCTAACCACAAGGCCACCGGAACATCTGTTGAGAGCGTGAATTAGCCAGGAAGGCGTTGCACGCGGAGGGCGGATTGCATTCTGCAACCACTTGATGCTGTTCCTGATATTTAGGTGCTTCGCCAAGGCGTTGTTCATTACATGTTTTCACATGCTGCAATTTCTCGGGATTCCCCCCCCCCGAGAATTTTCTAATGAAGCTATTTCGTTCTACGCATGCTGATGTATGCATACATAGAAAAATATCATTTTCTTTAGATTAAAGTAAATTTTGATTTGTCAATTAAAGTTAGCCAGATTAAATTCAACTTTTTACATTATGTCCTGAAATGATCTATGTACTTACTATGTATAGATTAATAAGATAGCCTGACACTTGAAGAATTTCAACAACAATTCACGCCGGCCCTCATTACATGTCAAGACAAGGCTGATTACATTTACAAACGCATGGAAATCTACTCCTTCCTTCATCATCTTTGCCTTACAGAAATACGTAAATCATTGGAATCTCTCTCTTCTCCTTAATCTGATATTTCAACAATGAACTTCCCCTTCTCTTCCCTCTATTGTCATGCTCGCACTGAGGTTGACCGCAGCGGGAATGTCCATTCAACTCACACCTTTGTACACGGTCCCCACTGGCGTGCAGCTATTGCGCCGTTGAGAGGCGCGCAGGTAAGGTTGGCGTCCACACGATGCAGAAATGGCGTCTTGAACGAGTACGACTTGGTGTCTTGTCGCGCCTTTTGTTCCCTATGACGGGTTAGAAGTTGATGGACAAAGCCAGAGGTCGACACTACGGAATTTTCATGGCCGATACCGTTGTCGTTAACGTCAGTGATTCAAGAGATGTGTGAAGAGAGAGAAGCGATCATTATGGCATTCCTGAGTTCTTTTATTCTGACGCGAAGTATTCGACTGACTTTTGTCTGTAGAAATCAATTGGAATGGATGCCCGTGATCATTGCGGAGTTTCATAGATATCCGTGAGTGATTGTAGAAATCTATGGGAGAGGATGGCCGTGATCATTGTGCAGATTCATAGATATCCGTGGGTGATTGTAGAAATCTATGGGAGAGGATGGCCGTGATCATTGCGGATATTGATAGATATCCGTGGGTGATTGTAGAAATCTATGGGAGAGGATGGCCGTGATCATTGCGGAGATTGATAGATATCCGTGGGTGATTGTAGAAATCTATGGGAGAGGATGGCCGTGATCATTGTGCAGATTCATAGATATCCGTGGGTGATTGTAGAAATCTATGGGAGAGGATGGCCGTGATCATTGCGGAGATTCATAGATATCCTTGGGTGATTGTAGAAATCTATGGGAGAGGATGGCCGTGATCATTGCGGAGATTGACAGATATCCTTGGGTGATTGTAGAAATCTATGGGAGAGGATGGCCGTGATCATTGCGGAGATTGATAGATATCCGTGGGTGATTGTAGAAATCTATGGGAGAGGATGGCCGCGATCATTGCGGAGATTGATAGATGTCCGTGAGTGATTGTAGAAATCTATGGGAGAGGATGGCCGTGATCATTGCGGATATTGATAGATATCCGTGAGTGATTGTAGAAATCTATGGGAGAGGATGGCCGTGATCATTGCGGAGATTGATAGATATCCTTGGGTGATTGTAGAAATCTATGGGAGAGGATGGCCGTGATCATTGCGGAGATTGATAGATATCCGTGGGTGATTGTAGAAATCTATAGGAGGGGATGGCCGTGTATCATTGCGGAGATTGATAGATATCCTTGGGTGATTGTAGAAATCTATGGGAGAGGATGGCCGTGATCATTGCGGAGATTGATAGATATCCGTGGGTGATTGTAGAAATCTATGGGAGGGGATGGCCGTGATCATTGCGGAGATTGATAGATGTCCGTGAGTGATTGTAGAAATCTATGGGAGAGGATGGCCGTGATCATTGCGGAGATTGATAGATATCCGTGGGTGATTGTAGAAATCTATGGGAGAGGATGGCCGTGATCATTGCGGAGATTGATAGATATCCGTGGGTGATTGTAGAAATCTATGGGAGAGGATGGCCGTGATCATTGCGGAGATTGATAGATATCCGTGAGTGATTGTATAAATCGATGGGAGAGGATAGCCGTGATCATTGCGGATATTGATAGATATCCGTGGGTGATTGTAGAAATCTATGGGAGAGGATGGCCGTGATCATTGCGGAGATTGATAGATATCCGTGGGTGATTGTAGAAATCTATGGGAGAGGATGGCCGTGATCATTGCGGAGATTGATAGATGTCCGTGAGTGATTGTAGAAATCTATGGGAGAGGATGGCCGTGATCATTGCGGATATTGATAGATATCCGTGAGTGATTGCAGAAATCTATGGGAGAGGATGGCCGTGATCATTGCGGAGATTGATAGATATCCGTGGGTGATTGTAGAAATCTATGGGAGAGGATGGCCGTGATCATTGCGGAGATTGATAGATATCCGTGGGTGATTGTAGAAATCTATGGGAGAGGATGGCCGTGATCATTGCGGATATTGATAGACATCCGTGAGTGATTGTAGAAATCTATGGGAGAGGATGGCCGTGATCATTGCGGAGATTCATAGATATCCGTGGGTGATTGTAGAAATCTATGGGAGAGGATGGCCGTGATCATTGCGGATATTGATAGATATCCTTGGGTGATTGTAGAAATCTATGGGAGAGGATGGCCGTGATCATTGCGGAGATTGATAGATATCCGTGGGTGATTGTAGAAATCTATGGGAGAGGATGGCCGTGATCATTGCGGATATTGATAGATATCCTTGGGTGATTGTAGAAATCTATGGGAGAGGATGGCCGTGATCATTGCGGAGATTGATAGATATCCGTGGGTGATTGTAGAAATCTATGGGAGAGGATGGCCGTGATCATTGCGGAGATTGATAGATATCCGTGGTTGATTGTAGAAATCTATGGGAGGGGATGGCCGTGATCATTGCGGATATTGATAGATATCCGTGGGTGATTGTAGAAATCTATGGGAGAGGATGGCCGTGATCATTGCGGAGATTGATAGATATCCGTGGGTGATTGTAGAAATCTATGGGAGAGGATGGCCGTGATCATTGCGGAGATTCATAGATATCCGTGGGTGATTGTAGAAATCTATGGGAGAGGATGGCCGTGATCATTGCGGAGATTGATAGATATCCTTGGGTGATTGTAGAAATCTATGGGAGAGGATGGCCGTGATCATTGCGGATATTGATAGACATCCGTGAGTGATCATTCCGGGAACTTAGCGTTCCTATTACACGAACCGTAGAGTCCGCATGCAATAATCTGCTCTCTGAAGTGCCTACAATTCAAGTTTTGACTGAAGCTTGAAGTATTTCCCCTCTCCCACTATATTGACGATTAAAGCGGTTGATTATTTCCTTCTCAGGAGACCCGAGTCCTGTGAAGACCTCTTGATCATCCGCGACATGTCAGCGACTCCTTCCTCTCTCTTTCTTATCTCTCTGCTGAAGTTTTTTGGTCTTTGGAGAGTGTAGACATTAATTCGCTTCAGTGCGCACAGTTTTCTCGAGAGATCTTCGTTGATCTTATAATGAACTTTCCCAGCACGAATGACGCGGAAACTCCGAGAGAAAGAAAAGTTCACAGGAGTCGATAGCTGATTTTCTATTGATTTGTTTTTCATGTTATCTCTCAATGTCTTGGCTTATCCTCTGTGTATACGCTTTGCCTTCTTGTCAATACACAAGTGAACTTGAACAAGTTGAAGAAATTCGCTTTTCGTCAGATTATCGGGATTCGAAGCAGTTTTCCGGTTTCATCACAAGGGACTCTCTGAGGTTCAGACGTTAGTGTTTGTCATCACTGCCTTGAAACTGACAGTTTTGGGCGAATTACTATAATGAAGAACCTCATTCAACTGAGGAGTTGGAAACCGTGCGGCATTACAAAAGTTATGAGTCAAATGTGTTTTTAAGAGTATAAGATTACTTGCGATGAGATATCTAGGATGTGATATCTTGCATGCAATTCATAATTGTGCGTTTAAACTCGAGAAATCTCATATACGCAGCATAGATGTAACCATAGAAATCCGATTTGTCGCTTTGTGTATGTTAGTGAGATCAGAATGAACATCAGCTGTTTGTTGATGGTAATTTCAGTCGCTTATCTATGAGCCGGTTGCTAGATCTTTAGAATTTTAACAGACGGAAAATAGCTGCGCGTCTTGGTGGATTTGAACCACCGACCTCTGGCATTCTAGGCCAACGCTCTACCAACTGAGCTATCGACGAGCGACAGAACGACATAAGTCCTCAATTGAAGAACCCGCGTAAGAGAATCCGATAGCTTCATCCTCCAAGACAACATAGCATTAACCGTCAAGCCAAACTACTGAAGCAAGTTATCAGTAATTCAAAACCAGCATTATAAGCTGCTATAAGAAGAAATAAACTGCTGAAACGTGCAGCAGTTGCGGATTCTTGTCGCAAGATGATGTATTGTAAGTTATTTTATCAAAATAATTTTACATATAAAGAGAAATGCCGTTGAAGATTAAATCTATGGAGTGAAACGCCATATGCAGGAATTTTAGAACGTGTTGTGTGACCACTTCTATTACATGCAGAAGTTAACAATTGTCATAGAAGTGGGAGAATATCTATGCAAGCTTTGTTATGTCTCTACGACATAGAGCGCGCGAATGATTGAAGAACTGCCGGCAGAGGTCAAAATTTCATAGATATTCAAAAGTTCCTATGCTTGAAACGCATCTATAGATACGCGACATGCAAGAATGATTTTTCTTCTTCGAATTATCCATAGATATTATCTCAATACAGTCAATTTACATACGGACAAATATCTAATACATGTCTTTGTTTTTATTAATTTTCTCGCAATTTATGAACTACATGTCCATTTACAAGTGCGTGACATGAATTCATTCATTCTTAGCAATGTAGAGGAACTAGCAGACGAACTAGTGACCTTTTGGAAAACAAATTAGCGCAATCGATTGAAAGTGGTTCAATCATCAGTCAATCACCGAGAATAACAACAGAATGATTAAATTTGGAAACAGAAAGACATTGTTGTCAATCATTGATTAATGAAGGGAAAGGAATTCATTGTTTTTATTGGAAGTTCAAAAATGAACTAGTTCAAATTCCCACGTTATTATTAACAAACCTGATGCCGTTATTTTGTTGTTCTATCACACTTGAAATGCTTTAATAATAATCACTTGAGGGAAAAGAGAAACGGAACAACTAGGTCAGCACTTTCAAGAACATTTCTCATTCATCATTTTTGAAATGAAATATGGTCAGATGCAGATATTTGGCAGTTATAATATAGCGGGCTTCGGACTTCAAAACATCTCTTTGTCTTGCGAAGTGAGAAATTCTGTATCGAATATTAAATAAATGTTTTCGTTTTTCATAGTATGATCTGATCATCTGTTATTGCTTCTTTTCATCCGATCTATTAATTTCTTACTTATGATACCGATAATTATAATTATCATAAAATATATAATTATTCGCTTCTCATTTAGAAATGCACGACTATTTGACACTTAATCGATCACATGCTTGAATGACTTGTAGAAAGCGCTTTCTTGTGCACAATTTACCTAATAATAAACAAACATAGATACTTCGATGTCTGTCAACCAAACAGTTGTTGCTGGTTGAATTTCCACCCTTGCTTGGAATCCCATTTTCTCTGTGGCTATGAGCTCCACCATCATTCTTGAAGGCTGAGTGCCGTACTACAGTTCATTGAATCTCAGGGTCGAACCCATGTCTCTGTGACGCAGACCGAACACTCTACCATAAAGCCACTGCACCGCCGGTCATGCAGTAGATATCTATTCACATGTTGTCAATAAAAGCAGCAGTGATACAGCCTCGAACATAGAAATAGTTTGATATTCGTCATCACAGATATCATCAAAGCACATCACATCAATTTCGTATCTCTTCTCCAATTATCACACTATCCCTAAGGGGACGCAGCAGGTAAAAACAATTCAGGGAGCAAAGATACCATTGTCTCGACCTTCCACATGCCATTACACTCTCAGCGACTTCACTGACGCCATCAGGAATGCTCTCCGAAGGCCTCACACCATCAGAGAAACTTCACTGCTCCTGTTCTCTCGATTACTGAGACCTCAGGAATTTGTAGGTTGAAAACTGAGCAGTTAATGACTCACAGTGTGCTCCATGACAAGTGTGAGTCTGAATTACTGTTTTTGGAGGCGTGAGAGTTCTATGAGAGACAGTTCAACTGTCATTCTGGTTCGCGGCTGCAATACTAGAGCCAAGAGCGGTGTGTGAGTCGATGAATTATCTGCATTTGATATAAATAACTGAAAATTACTGATTTGTGTTACAATTAAATCGCAATTTGAAGAGAATGACAACTAGGAAGTCAATAAAAGACATTAACACCTTTGCCTCCCCGACAGCACATGAATTTCAGCTTGCAATGAAGACGTGCTACGTAGACTTCAATATCTAGATATCTATGTTAACACCTGAAGGATTTGTTATTTTCAGTGAGCAGACTTGAAGCCACTTGCGACATGGGTCATAAAAGTTAAATTAGAAGTCGAATATGCTTTTACTTGCCTTAGAATTCTGTCCCTCTTAAGATGTCTTTAAGTTTGTCCATGTTCCAATGAAATCTCCTCCCGTCTTACCGTAGATATATGTATACCTCCTCGTTAAATCAACTCTTTCTATGACCAGCGAGATGCGCTAGATATCTGTGAGCTGAGAAGACATAGAAATCAGTCAGAGGAGATGAGATAAATAAGGAAATGACTGACACCAGTCGGAAAACCGCCTCATTTCTTCTCAGACAAGCTTGATTGGTTTTGCTTCCTAATTTAGTGTCTCTCGCTGGCTATTGTCTCATTTCACACATGAGCGCACCACCATGATCTCTCCGCGTCGTCTTGAGTGGCAGCATCAGTGAGTCAGACACCTGCCAACTGTTTCCGCTTCTCCCGAACGCCATCCGAGGACGTCAAAGTGAGTCAGGACTCTTCTTTCATCAACTTTTTTATTCTGCGAGACGCCGGCTGTGTTTTGTCTAAATTTCTCACTGAAACTTTGATTTCTTGCTTCATTCTTGTAAGAATCCGACAAGTCTTAGCAAGAGAAACATAGCAGAATTTCTAAGACATCTCAGCACGAATTTCGGTGTTTTGCAGTAAATTTGTTATTCCAAATATTTCACAATCGACTTCCAGATATTACAGAGTTTGACAGCAGATAGGTATGCAGGTTGGTCCGGAAATAGGTTGGTAATTTGAAATTGAAATATCTCTGGATTGGAGTGGAGGATTTTTATTATTCAAACGGTTTTGAGAAGAACTGATCATCCCATTTTGTTTTCTGTTTTTTCAATTTTGTTACTGTTCTTTTTGTATTTGAATTTTTTTCATCATGACGATTTGTGCCTAGAGTAACGATAGCATCTCAAGTTATGAAGTCAGTGAGTAATTCCGCGCAACTGGTTCCAGCAGTGACTGCTACGTTAATGTCTATAATTATTAAAGCACACTGGTTTTTGAGAAAAGGCTCTTATGCATATCATCTGCAACTTTGAGGCGATTGACAAAGTTTGCAAGTTATGTGCTCAGTTGTAAACCTGAGGGGAGAAAAGATAACTGCCGGAATAGTTACTTGCGCTACTTGTGCATGATTGCTTCTTCATAGCATTCCACCAGTTCGATATCTTAAATGCCCGACCCCGTAAGGTGAGGGCTATTGAAATCTAACGAGTTGGGTAGATAATTGTATTTGACGACGTGCTATGATGATCAAGGAATTATGTGACTGATATGTCTATGATTATCAAGAGTATTTGAAAAGAAATTTAGCCTGACCTATAATGAAGACAGATTGCCTTCCAAACGGCAGCCTAAATCGTCGACCCGTAGCGCCAGACGATTTAGGCTGATCATTTGAAAGATGATACATGCATTGCTACTGAACCTAAAATCTATGATCATTTTCTACATAGCTCATACAGCTCAAAACATAAAAGAATGTAGAGTTTGGGATAGCTACGAGTCCAAATTGTAAACCATAGTAATCTCCTCAATGCCATTTTCACTGGGAATGCGGAAATGGACACCTCAATGGTATTACATAGCAAATTAGACGGCCTTAGTTGTGCAATTAAGGCCGTCTAATTTGGAATTGAAGATATATAATCGACTTTCATAGAAAAATGACAGGTGAAATATCGGTTGAAAACCCTACTTACTCAGTAACAATGATTATATCTATTCGTTCAAGGTGGACATTATATATCTTTATTCTTATTTTCGGACAGTACTACCCAAGAAATTGAAATCGAAAATTGTGGCATTGATAGGATGTGTACAATACATGCAAGGAGTACAATGCATAGCATGCACTGAGACAAATATATAGACCTTGCTGATCAACGGACTTCATCACTTCAACGGATAGATGGCCGTTGTTCCGTTGATATTCCAACAGTTGGAAACTTTGTGAATGCGAACGAATGAGATCACTCTCCTGCCCCACTCTGCCCTCATTGACTTCACGGTGTCACTTGGCATTGCGTCATGAAGTCGTCGGGGATCCCCTTTCAATCCATTCTCTTTTTAATGTCCCGTTCCGACTTGTGATGATCGCCGCTGTTATCCATTAAATTA
>CAJQUW010006626.1:0-63325 GCA_907163375.1 Prostheceraeus crozeri | reverse complement strand
CACACACACACTATTGAAACTTTATTTTCAATCTGTAAACTGTTGAAACTATATCTTTCATTTACAAATAGTAGAACGCTTAGTCTAACTTGTAAATCTTATGACACTTCATATGGGTGATGATGGTAGATGAAATAGTGTTAAATAAAATTTAGATAGCTTACACTTCTGATACAGGGATAGCAATCGACTGCAATCCATGTGTAAAGAGCTTGTTAGACTACGGAAGAGAGAAGTGTGTTATGTTGCGTGTGGCGCGTGAGTGTCCTCCCATTTCATTCCATTCATCAATTCGTCTCATAGATAGAGACAGGTAGAACTCATGGTTCTCATAACGTATGCAATGGAAAGTTTTAGGCAACCTTCGACAGTTGGCTAAATGTCGCCCTGGCGCGAATGCATACTACGTTGAGACAGAGGCAATCACTTGCAAACATGACGCAGAGAGGTTTAACAAGATTGACCATTGCCGAATGTCCCTTGCGGTATACATAGCTACGGGTTTCACCGCCGCCCTTTACAGGAACGCCCGTCGAAAGGAAGTATTACACCGAACTTCATTTGCAACGTTCAAGTTGACTGATAGCAGATTCAACTTAATGATAGTATTCGCCAGTCCGAAGACTGCCCAGGGCAAACCGCGAGGAGGTTCTATCATGTCTTGCCCCATGGTGGCCCTTAAGAGAGCCGATGGTTCGTTCTCGGGAGTAACGTCATCTTACACCCTACCAATTCTGCTGAGAAAGTCTTTGACTCTCTCCTTGGTAGCAGTGTCGACTTCCACACTAACTGGTACATGGCTAAAAAGTGGAATGTAGCGCCATTCCGTTGGATTGACAGCAGTTGCTGTCATCGGATTGCCAATCCGAGCAAGATTATTAAAAACTCTGTCTTGCTCCTCTAGCCTGGCAAACTCCTCAAATAAATTTCGCGGCCTTAACTGCGGTCCGCGAGGAGAGCTGACTTGGCTGTTCGGCGTCTGCATGATTGAAATGAAATGAAATGAGAGGCAGTGGTTTATATACCCCTCTAATGCGGCGCAACGTTCAAGTTGACTGATAGCAGATTCAACTTAATGATAGTATTCGCCAGTCCGATGACTGCCCAGGGCAAAGCGCGTGGAGGCTCTATCATGTCTTGCCCCATAGTGGACGATTATACGGTAGTGTGTTAGTAGATTTCAATCACTGAAAAGGGAAGATGAGAATCATTTCATTTGTCTCATCAACGTTTATCATGGGAGCAATCATTGAAGGGGCATCTAATTAATTACATTTCACTCTACTCCATATCATAAAGACTAACCTTTGTCGAATGGCTGAAGTACTCTGACCTGGCGAGAGAAAACGTCACGTTGAGTATGAAGTCGAACGCCCAACATGAGCAACGGCTCAGAGGTTTCGGTCTAACAAACGACGAACAACCCGTGCAACACAATCCCTCTACGGCAGTACCCGCCGTCCCGAAGGAACGCTCGAGCAAAGGAGGTATTACAGCGATGATGTGCTTTATGAGCAGAAGTGAATCTCTTGATAGCAAGAGACTATTCAACTAGATACCAAGTCAAAACAAGCTGATAGCAGGACAAATGTATAGTCAGTAATTTACACTTAGTGAGGAATGATAGATTTGAGTGTAGTGAGTGGCACTCGATCCCGTCGACAGCCCGAAGGCCTTGTACTGATCACTAGGGAAGTGAGAGATCTTCCCCGATACCCGCTATTTACAGCTTAAGACATCATTGTCACTGCCCCGAAGTGGTAACAGCAACGCCGAGTCAAAGGTAGTGAACAGTAGCTGGGATCTAACCCCTCAAAGCTGCCTTAGACTTAGTTAAATTTGAAATCTGATAGCAGATTTGAACTCAGCATACTTGAAAACCTTGAGGAAACATCCCAAGTTATTGCTTTGATCAGCTTGATAGCAAGCCGTAGAGAGCTTGATTCACCAGTGTTTTGCAATGGAGATGTTTAGAGGCCACCCATGACAAGATAGCTAAGACTCAACCGATTGGCGTTCAAAGTGCTACGTTGAGAGCTGTGTCAAATGCCCAACATGAGTTGCCCCAGCGGTTACGGTCTCAAATATGACACATTCCCTTGCCACACTTATCACTACGGCATCGTCCGCCGTCCCGAAGGAACACCCTGTCAGTGGAATATTACAGCAAAACTCTCCGTGTCTTGCTCGCTTTCAGTGAAAAGCCGCTTATAGCATGAGAAGACTGGCTCAGACATCATTAAAAATGCTTTCATTGACTTCAGCAGGGTCGAAAACCCCAGAAAACCTCCAAAAATAGTGAATTTAAAATTTTCAACTTTTTAGCACTACATATGAAATTTTATAAGTAGTTTATCACTTAGGGCAGGTCAATAGCGACCGAACCTTTTTTGAATCAAGTCAAACGGACTTGTAGAAGCAAAGTTACAAGCCTTTAAAGTTTTGGAGTCTTTTATGGCCTGGAGACGAAGGCCATCTCCTGGCGAACCTCTAAGTCTGACGGCTTAGCTGATATCAGCAATGAAATTTTCTAAGTCGGTTTCTTACAGAAACTTGGAATTTGGAATGTCCGAAGCTATCATCGGAGCTCAGAGAGACGACCTACCTCTGACAATCGTTCTCCTCTAAATGACAAGTCTCCGTCGGTTCCCAGCTTATATAGTGTGTGGCGATCAGCTGATGACGTAATACCCATCATCCAAACACTAAAAATCCCGTCTATCTCCGGTTCTAGTGCTCCGCTTGAGCTGGAAATACACCATTTCCATGTAGAATTTGACGCTGAATCCAAATCTGGCCTCCGTTTTCCCATCCGATGATTCGTTTTGGCTCTACAGTAGGCAGCCATCGCAAAAATTCTAACTGTCGTTTTTCCGAAAAATGTTGAAAATTTTTCTCGCCGATTGACTTGAAACTCTCCGATTGGCATGAAACTCACCATACAGATAGAGAATTTCACGCTGATTCCAAATCTGGCCTCCGTTTTCCCATCCGATGCTTCGTTTTGAAGCTAGAGCCCAAAACGTCCCAAATTCTAACTCTGTCGTTTTTCGCCAATGTCCCAAAATCTTAAATGGCGTCTCACATCTAAACGAAGACAGATAGGGACAAGCCGATTCTTTCAGTGAATGTGTCTCACTCTTAGCTTTCAAACGAGCTATGACACGACAAAATCCGTCCATTGGAAGACAAAATCGAAGCGAGCTGTCCAGAGGGGGGGGGACGTCAGTGAAATTTCAAAATTTGATGAAAAATGTTTTGGTGACGGTCCCAGGTCGAAATTCCACACTTTGGAAAATTTTCAAAATTTTACCCATACAAAGCCACTCTGACACTTAGGATTTTTTCAGGTGAGCGAGCTCCGACCTAAAATCTTGTAACCGCTCTAACTATTGAACGAAGACAGATAGGAACAAGCCGATTCTTTCACTGAATTTGTCTCACTCTTAGCTTTCAAACGAGCTATCGCACGACAAAATCCGTCCACTGGAAGCCAAAATCGAAGCAAGCTGTCCAGAGGGGGGGACGTCAGCGAAACTTTTTGTCTCCGATTGACTTGAAACTCACCATACAGATAGAGAATTTCACGCTGATTCCAAATCTGAAATCCGTTTTCCCATCCGATGCTTCGTTTTGAAGCTAGAGCCCAAAACGTCCCAAATTCTAACTCTGTCGTTTTTCGCCAATGTCCCAAAATCTTAAATGGCGTCTCACATCTAAACGAAGACAGATAGGAACAAGCCGATTCTTTCACTGAATTTGTCTCACTCTTAGCTTTCAAACGAGCTATGACACGACAAAATCCGTCCACTGGAAGCCAAAATCGAAGCGAGCTGTCCAGAGGGGGGGGGACGTCAGCGAAAATTTTTTCTTTCCGATTGAGCTGGAAATACACCATTTCCATGTAGAATTTGACGCTGAATCCGAATCTGGCCTCCGTTTTCCCATCCGATGCTTCGTTTTGGCTCTACAGTAGGCAGCCATCGCAAAAATTCTAACTGTCGTTTTTTCGTAAAATGTTGAAAATTTTTTCTCTCGGATTGACTTGAAACTCACCATACAGATAGAGAATTTCACGCTGATTCCAAATCTGAAATCCGTTTTCCAATCCGATGCTTCGTTTTGAAGCTACAGCCCAAAACGTCCCAAATTCTAACTCTGTCGTTTTTCGCCAATGTCCCAAAATCTTAAATGGTGTCTCACATCTAAACGAAGACAGATAGGAAGAAGCCGATTCTTTCACTGAATTTGTCTCACTCTTAGCTTTCAAACGAGCTATGACACGACTAAATCCGTCCACTGGAAGCCAAAATCGAAGCGAGCTGTCCAGAGGGGGGGGGACGTCAGCGAAAATTTTTTCTCTCCGATTGACTTGAAACTCACCATGCCGATGCAGAATTTCACGCTGAATCCGAATCTGGCCTCCGTTTTCTCATCCGATGCTTCGTTTGGGCGCTACACACCAAAACGTCCCAAATTCTAACTCTGTTAAAATTTTGAAGAAAAATTTTTTCTCGCCGATTGCCTTGAAACTCACCCTACCGATGCAGAATTTTACGCTGAATCCGAATCTGGCAGCCATTTCACCATCCACGACAACCTAGACGGTCGCCCACGTTAACCTGGACGGTCGCCCACGTCAACCAGGCGGTCGGACCAACTCACCCGAGTCTCACACTCTGTCGTTGCAGAGGGGGGGGGGTCAGCGAACAGTTTGTGAACGTGGACCCACCTGGCCGGCACACCACGACAAACTACAACCTCTGTCGTTCCAGAGGGGGGGGGAGTCAGATCCGAAGCATCACGGCGGCCGACCACGACACTCTGCCGTTCCAGAGGGGGGGAGGGCGCGCTGTGTTTATTATGGACCTTTTATTACTACTCACGCCGTATCAATTGATAATTGTCTGTCTAATACCGCGATTCATGAATGAATTTATCTCATTGCAGCAGAATGGATGAGATTTCAATTTTGGATTGTAGTTCCTGATTTAATCATTATCTCCAAACATCCTTTTAAAGTTTTCAAGCTCACTTTAGCACACTGACCATACAGCAGATTGAATTCATTCTATTGTTAATTCAATATGCTGTATGAACGAAACATTCACTTTTCAGCATCACCAGCAGCAGAATGCAATACTTGAGGAGTTGACGTACAAAAACCCATCTACAAGTATCGTAGATTATGAAGTTACACAAAATAAGTTTGCAATCCTTTTATCTTCGGAGATCTGAACAGGTTCCGATGGACCCCTAAACCATGATTTTTTATTTCATATTTTTCATTGGTGATAACGGCTGGCATCAATGTCTCATGCTCATGTAAGCTTAGTATTTCTCTCAATGACTTTCATGTGGTATAACATTTCAGATGAATTATTAGAGCTAGAAGTGTGGTAGATAGCCGAAGGCGTCCATCGGACCCCTCAGGTATCGGAAGGAGTAAAAATCTTACATTCAAAGTTGGTGGATATCAAATGCTGAATGATGTTTGTCTTTCTGTGTAGAACCGTGTAAGACTTGGAAGTCTATGTCTTAAAGAAGCTCTGAGACATGAAGCAGGGAACCCTAGTTCCCTGCATGAAGTCTATCTACATCTTTGGAAATCTACTTCTGAAATCAATTTCCGGCTACTTTTTGTAATTTTTTTTACTTAATCGAGAGACCGAGTATCAATGTTTATAACATCAGTCGATCAAAAGAGTCAGTTTTTTTTTGAACATTTCATTTTTGAATTTGTTCCAAAACAGCGAAATCAACTTTGAACTAAGTATAGATAAATAAAGAAATGGATAGATAAGTAGATAAATAATAGACTTAATAATGGATTGATGAAAATTATTAAAATGATAAAGATCAAGATGAAAAAGTGCGAAAATCGGTTCAGAACTAAGTATTTTGCTGACGAAATGTTGTTGTATAAAATGGATTTGACAAATTTTTGTTATATAGAATGGATTTACTCTAATCAATAATAAAGAACCAATAAATCCTACAGGTGTGTGCATATAAATTCAATTTTCGATTGAGAAGAAAGCTTAAGTAAGGTGAGATAAATGCTGAAATTCAGTTTCTATTTTAAGATTGCCCAGCATTATCTTTCCTGGATAGATTTCCGTGCTTGCAGGTTATAAATGCTAGAGGTTGTGATTATGCAACTTTTGGAAGGATTCTTAGCATTGGATGCTTATTCTCATGCTACTAGTATCTCAAGTCTGAAATTTCATTTTAGCTTCAGTTACACTTCAGCAAATTTTATAGGTTGTCATGAATGACCGCTTTAAAGAAGGGATAGACAACGAAGAAAACTTAACTTTTGGAAGGATGCTTAGTAATGAATTCACATTCCCATGTCAGTTTCTCAAGTCTGAGATTTCCTTTTAACCTCAATTAAAAAGTGCTTTCTTTAAATTTTAGTATTGTAGTTCTTAAGAGGTGTTTCTATTAATATTTAAATGTACGACAGCTTCCTTAGTTTTGAGATCTATGTATAATGCATCAGTGATTTTTTCTCTGTCACCGCTATGAGCCTATATATAGCGCCCACATGATGCCAGCCTGTTTAATCAATTTTTTCGAAAGATACTGACTTTGCAAGTAAAGAGATGAAGACGATGTCAAGTTCAATAAAGAAGTTTGTGAACGTTTTTTATGCGCCTGCTATTTTTTGATAATGATTGCAAAGACAAACATTATCGAGAAACTTTTACCCAATTATCTGAATTCTTCGAATCTGAAGGAAGCGTGGAGATCGCAGCATTTTGAAGGAATTCACAGCAATCCGCAAGCGATGAACGACAACTTTTCTATCTCGGTAAGGCATTCAGAATTTCTTTATGCCCACTTAGCAAGTTCCTGCATGTGTCATTGTCTTGAATCAGCTTGTACTTCTAGTAAAGTAACACGATTAGACAATCAAATTATGTGCTCAGAATATAATAATATGTTGTTATAATATTATACAATATATATATACATTATATATATATACATTACATATATATTACATTATATATAATATATATGTTGTTCAGTCATAAGGCAGCATAATTTATTTTAAATCTTTTTTCTGACATTTTGACAACGAATCAAGTAAGTTAACATATAATACACAGACATGATGCACTGAAATTTCCATAACTGAGCTCAGTTCTCTAAGGTTAAGAGAAAAGCCTATTTGTAATTTGGCAAATACAATTTAGCATTCAATTTTCAAAATTTCGATTGGGAAGAAATTTATAAACTATGGCGTTTATTTATAACTATGTCGTCCTAAAAAGCATGAATGCTCGTCCTTCAAGAAAACACATTCACTTACATGATATAATGTACAATGGGTGCCACGACGATGGTGATCATCAGTGCACTAAGGATAATAATTATGGCAATCATCCAAGCAGGTAGAGTGTTTGAAGCAGCGACCTGAAAGGATGAAATAGATTTATCAGTTCAAAAATGAAAAATTACATATTTGCATAATATTCAGTATGTTATTATCTCCATTCGCTTAAATTCAGGGTGCTCATGAGGTTCGTTCCCAATTATATTTTATTCGCACTGCTACGCAAGCAATCAGATCACTAAAATCTTTTCTTGTGCTTGATGATACAGTGCTAAAGCTTTATTGAGGAAAGTATTTGATCAGCACTTCAATTTTTTATCAGCATGTGTTGGCAAACGACAATTTGGAAGACGATCAACAGGTACAGTCACAGAATTGGATTCATCTGCGAGCGCTTCGGTGTCCTAGAAAGGAAGAGGTATATGTAACCTTAATATCGAAATGGCACATCACCGAATTAGACAACTTGCTCCTTCTCGAATAGATAATTCGTGTATCGCTTGCTATTGGAAATGGCAAACAATAAGCTGTCAGCAGAGGACACCACAGCCAGTGACAGATGCGTGCTTGCTGTGATATCACTTCGCACACGCCAAAACACACATCACTGTCTTTGCTAACATTCGATTCAGTGCATGCACTATACAGTGAGAACTGGCTGAGAACACGATGGTGAAAACATCAAGTGAACTGATTTTCGTTCACCTGCTACTTTTTTTAATAATGATCGGAAGGGCCAACATTATGGAGAAAACTTGTGCGCAATGATCTGAATTCTTCGAATCTAAAGGAATTGTGGCAATCGAAGCACTTTGCTGGAACTCACATTTATCCGCAAGCGACGCACGACTTTATTTCCTATCTCTGTAAGGTATTAGGAATTCCTTTTTGCCCACTTAATAGGTTCCTCGATGTGCCGTCGATTTCGTATTAATCACACTTCTAGCAAACCGAAGCAGATAAACAAAATATTTAATTCTGTGGGTACAGCCATTTCTTCTTCTTCGATTAAATTATGAAGTTCAGTCAAAGAGAAAAGTCTACTTCGGTAAACACGATCTATAATGAATCCTCGAAGATGAAACTCGAAAGGTTACCGAAACGAATAATATCGAAAACAAACGTAGTCGCCAAGAATCTTATAATAGTGAGAAACATAACCCGAGCGCTTTTGAGGCCTCTAGTCATGCGTACAACGGCCGAGATGATGAAATAAAATGACAGACTGATTGTGTGTACAAAATGAGACGTATTTAGTGGACAAAATGACGATATCTACAGACATTAAGACAATAATGGACGGAGCTAATAAGGCAACAATAGACTA
Source organism: Prostheceraeus crozeri (assembly GCA_907163375.1). NCBI lineage: Eukaryota > Metazoa > Platyhelminthes > Polycladida > Euryleptidae > Prostheceraeus > Prostheceraeus crozeri. Next base: position 54,653 of record CAJQUW010006626.1, on the reverse strand, counting down.
TAAATAAACTCTTTTTTCTTGGATACACAAAGGAGGGGCACACTATTCCTTACGTTTCATTATCGCGTTTATTTTATTATTAAATAAACACACATAGTTCTTTATTGTGTGTGACCATCTAGCACTTGGTCGTGAAAGGTCAGAAATCAAATCAAGAGGATTTCTTGAAAATTAATTCATCTGACTCTTATACTGTATGTACGTATATTGAAGAATAGTAACAGCCACTTCCAGGGGACTTCGAAGATCGGTCAAAATAACTCAATTCTTTTGGGCTTCTCGAGATCGAAGATTATCGCAATGTGTCCTGTTCTTGTCGCGAATGCTTAAGCGGACCGACAATTATCAAGATTCATAATTGTGTCAGGAACAACTTCACTGTCCAAGGAACAGTTTTGCTGTATGCGCGCACTTTTCCATAATTTTCCTGGTTAGTTTTTCAGCAATAGCACAATGAGAACACAAATTATGTTCACTCATTTTAGTTTTAAAGCAGTGACATATTAGGTGGAACGATCCCGCACTTTCAAAAATATTGAAATCATATGTAAAAATTGTAAAAGGAATACACGAAAGGCAAAAGTTCCAGTGGTTGACAATGATATCGGCACCTTGTCAATGCACTTCGTAATTATCATGATTATTATAATTTTTCGTTAAATTCAAAACGATTTTGATTAAATAACTTACAACAAGAGCGGGGAAATATGCCTTTATAGCTGTCGAAATATGTAATATCAAACGTACTTCAAAATGCCAAAATATGTGATAAACCTTGTAATAAAAAACTTAAAGAAACCGTGAAAATAACACTAACTGCTAGCTTTTATGATATAGAGAAAGATCAGTCAAAGTACTTAAAATCTCCAATTGCAATAGCAAAACTGAAGCTTTTTCAAGCTAGTTTCAGTGAGACTTTGTCTTTTATGCGACAGGAGTTTCATTTCATCATTTAATCCTTGTATGATGAAGAACTCCGCTCTAAGTCGCAGCAGACTTTTTGGCAATCACCAATATTTTTCAAATCAAATAAACTCCAATTCACAATAGGCCTCCGTACAATTTGTATCTCCGGAAGAGTTTGACGATCGCGAAGAGCATATGCAAGGTGGTTTTCTGTTGTTTATATCCTGAGATTTTGCTAAAAACACTGTTGAATTTCTCCTCATCTGTTGGATGATTTGCGAGTGATCGCTAGATTTTTTCCAAAATTTCAGGAGAGTCAGTAGGCCACAGTCTCCCCCCTCAAGCTTTTGAATTGAATTGAATCACACAATGGTTTCAAATTCGACAGGCATACGTTATGCAAACTTTCGCAGTTCGCAATCGAATGACGAACGCCGTGCCTACGCCATCTCATTGGTCGACTTTAAACTTAAACACAACTTTGAGACTCAGTTGGAACCACAGAATAAGACAGGTTGTCTCTTCTTCTGCTTGAGTAGAAAGGAAACAGTGGAACATGTAACATTAATGAAATGGCAGAATCTGCTGACGCTGACATAGCAATGGGTATCCAGTTCAACATTAAACACGCCAAGTTCTGCCAAGTTTCAGTGACTGTTATCAACCGGATCACACAGCAAAGAGATACAGTCGATGTCAAGTTCTTCAGAGAAGTTTGTGAACGTTTTTTGGTGCGCCTGCTAACTTTTTTAATAATGATCGGATGGCCCAACATCATCGGGAAGACTTTTACGCCATGAATTGAATTCTTCGAATATGAAGGAATCGTGGCGATCGCAGCATTTTGAAGGAATTCACAGCAATCCGCAAGCGGCGCACGACTATTTTCCTTATCTCTGCAAGGTATTAAAAATTTCTTTTTGCCCACTTAGTAAGATCCTGTATGTGCCATTGTTTTAAATCAGCTTGTACTTCTAGCAAAGTGGCATGTTTGCAATCTAATTCTGTGGTCGGAACAGAATCACCCGTACTCAGCCATTTACAATGGAACCTTCCTCATTGGGTCCTACACAGGGTTGAATATGTGCATATAAACACATTTACCCGTTTAATACCGTGCCAACTATGTCTGTAAATATGCTTTATGTAAATGCATATTTTCCTTGCGCTACTTCTGACAAAGTTTCATTGAATTTACAACTGCATGTGTGAATCCGTTATTAGATTCCTCTTCACATCTAGCAGTTTGATCTACATCGCTAGCGAAGGCTGGAGGCAAACAAGACATACTGCAAGAAACAAAAGCAATGAACAACCAAGATTGTATGCTTTTGTCATCTGTCATGAAGAATAAACATGTATACACTGTCATATGGCTAATGGCTTACGGAGGAACGTGAAGTGACTGCGAGCGATGACTTATTCTTTGTACCGTCTGTCTAGGGCCGGTACAGAAATCCAACACTCACGTTTCATTGAGAGCTGGAATGCAAAAAATACGATAAGCCGTAAGCAGTAAGCCATCAGCTATAAGCCTCCTTTGATTACGGAGACACACAGGATAAGTCATAAGCCGTCACCCGGCGGAGAATCCTTGGAGGGGGATCTTCAATAGACCCGATGTTGTGATATAATGTGTCATTTTTATGCTCCTGATTAACTATGCCTTATGGTCTTGCAAAAATTAGAAAAATGTCATCTATTTTCTTCTTCTGTCTGCTTGTATTACCTGCAAAGAGAAATTTTGTCAAAATGACTTTTGGTTTATGGCTGATGGAGGATCGTGACGCGGCTTGTGGACGATGGCTTGTGATTTACGGCTTATTCTGTGTGCCTCCGGCCTAAACGAGCAACTGACGCATCCATCTGCAAACAGGTGGTTTCCAGTTCTAATTCAAAGTTCAACAAAAAGTCGGGTTTTCGGACGCTATCAGAAAATATTGAACAAGCACCAATTACACTGTACATTATACAGCAAAAGCAAATACATTGTTAAACAGAGGGGCCAAGAATAAAATAAGCAATCATTACAGTACTGAATAAGGAGAAATAGATAGCAAAGAAAATCCCGAGAACTCAAGATAATCCGGAACAATCAAAATAAATCAAACAAAAGTCTAGACTAAGACTCCCGTTAAACAAAACACGATTTCAGCTCGCGTGAAGAGTACGGAGCAAACTGGAAAGTCTCGCTTCACAGCAAACATTGGAAATACGTTCTGCCGGGCATCTCCGAAAATCGCGTCTTCTCCGGGAGTCTTGAACGATTTCAAATACATAGTACACAAGCGCAACCTAGCTCTTAGCTCATCATGCTATGTTCTGTAAATAAACTCAAAGCGACTGCTTTATTGCAGTAAAGTGATGTCGGTCTCCCCTGGAGCTGAGGGTCGCTGACGCCGTTCAAATTTGGCACGAATTCACTTGACAAAACTAGTGCATTGTGTACAGATAGAGTTTCTGTTTGACTGTTTCTTGGTCAGGATTTACTATTTTATTAATTTCTCTATTCTTTTGGTTTTTATTTATTTCAATTACTTATCTAGGCTATCATTTACATTTTCAATCTTTCCGTCCGGTTTGTTTTTCTATTTATGGTTTCTTTTTCAGCACAAATAGCTGCATACTATTTTATTAATTTCAGTATTTTACTCTTTTGCAGTCTAACGCAATGGATTGCTAACTTTTTCAATAGCTTTTGTATGGTGCTCGAAGTTACCCTCAGACTTCACCAGGGCTGTGGAGCCGGAGCCGGAGCCGAGCCGGAGCCTTTCACATCAGTGTCGTGGAGCCGGAGCCGGAGCCGATGAGATAACGCATCGGCTCCACAGCTCTGGACTTTACACATTACTGACGTGACTATTTATCACGCATGGTTGTACTGATATCAGCATTCCTCTACCACAGTTTACATAGAAAGAGGCAGCGAGAGTTTAGAAACTAAATTGCATTGCTTAGCATGCATGTAAGGTGTAACTATACGGGAAAAAAGACATTACTACATTCCGTTGCTTGGATATACACACAACATGACGTTTGCGGTAGTCAAACCGAAATGTTATAATTGAAACAACTTGAACATAATGAATAATACATGGAATCATTCATAGTACTAAATCAACTGGTTAAACTCACTGTTGTCGGATATAATGTTCGCAAGTTGTAGATCTTCAATACAGTGGCATTTGCGCCTGCGTTCGCAAGAGAACTTTTCAGCTCTTGTGTCATGTTAGTTCTGAAATAGTGAGAACAATGAAAGAATTATTTCAGCTTCTAACTGTAACTTTGATAAACTTTTTTCAACTTCAGCATCTCGCATAATTTCGCAGCAACGAGAAGAGTAGATAATGATAATATGCGATAAATGATAAATTCCTCTCTAGATTCTAGTGAATATCTGCATACTTTGAATACACTTTTATTCATAAAGTCCCAAATGAGTACTACAGGTTTTTCCATTTGTTAATGCACATCTGCCATTTTGCATTCATCAACGGCATTTGTCAAACTACTGCGTTATTTCTCATTAATTAGCGCTAGTTCATTATTGCATAGATATCTGTCATGTTTATATCGAGATTTTGCAATAAATAGCGGCACTTTGCATTTGATAATCAGAAAATGAACGGAGAACGCCTGACAAAAAAACAATTTCTCAAGTCGACAAGCAGCGAATTGCTGATGCATATCTCGATCCTAATAGAGATTATATTGACGTAGCTACCAGTCTCGAAATACGTCGTGGTACTGCGTAGTCCATCGTTCAACGTTACCAACAAAATGGCACGGTAATTGCTCAACGTCGTGGAGGTTAACAACCTCTACGCGTAGATCCCGAGATGAGAGAATGCATATACACACAAGCAAATCAATGCAGAGTTCGTCGTAGCCTTCCACAAAATCATCACATTTCAGTCAGTACTTTGAATCGTACATTGGATGCTCAATTGATTACTTTAAATAAAGATGGAAAATGCCGAAAGGTGGAAGATGTGAAATGCCGTTGATGAATGCAAATGCCGTTAACTAATGGAAGAATGCATTAACAAATGCAAAAACCTTTACAAAGATTACTGAACCTGAGTGCTAACTGCGACTAAGAAATGAGTCGCAGAATCTGGTACTCTTTGAGTTCGAATATATTAGTATGGTTTTGATCCAAATTGATGTCTTAGGCTCAATAGGAAGACATCGATATAATGTCACAAATTGGTGTCTGCAGGATCACTTCTTGTTTCATGGCACCCACTTCAACATGCAGGAACTCACTATCTGAGACAGAAGCGATCCGAGTAATAATTTTGTAACAACTATGTTGACCGTTTGATAGGCGTCACTTGTTCCCACAGTCACTGCTCGTCAACAATACACACTCGCTTCTCACCTGGGAATCGACAATAGTCTTCATTATATCGGCGCTCGCGTTATTACCAGCTGCATGCTGACTCACTGAATTTATTGACATTGATGCTTCATCATATTAGTACTCAACAAGCATTTTTAGTACTTCTGTGAATTTACGTTCGGTAAGTCTGGTACTCATCTGTTTAGAACTCAGATCCATACGTAAATAGGACTTTATGATTTGCAGTGTAGGTCTATCTAATCTATAAAACTGGTGTTCCTGTTTATAAAATGATACAATGCACGCATGCTAGAAAAGCCTGGATAATTTAAAGACTTATAGCTCATTTCCTAAAAGTTCTATTTCAAAATATCCAAGTTACGTAGAGTTTGCATCTTTCTTATATCGAAAGCAGCTCATCGTTGTGCCTGACTTACAAACCAACTTCCACAAATGCTGTTTTGAGTGTTGTTTTATCAAGTGTAGCTGAAGTAATTGTAGCAGATCGTCGCTTCCTTCGTGCAGAAGAGACGACATCATTACACAGCGAGTTGTTTGCATGTGGGGAGACGAAGAGACCGAGGGAGACTGTTGTTCCGTGGAAATATGCCGATCCGAATCCAACATTTGCTGAGGTAACCATGTTTAAGAAAGATGTCGACTTTCTAAAAAAGGGAATGATTAGACAAAAATTATTAAAAAACGAAATCCACGAAAATTAACAAGAAGAAAAACATAGCATCAATATCCGATATAGGCTCAGGGGCAGCTAAATTACCATAGCATTTCATAGCATTTCCGAAATTGCGGCGTGAGAGTCGTGAAAAACTTGTACATTAATAGGTGCTGCAATTAAACAACGAATGCATTATAATTAGGGCAATTTTTGGAAATTGATTTTTGGAGTGATTTTAAAAATATTTTACTGGGAAATTTCGTGACTTTTCCCATGAACCGGGAAGAGACACAAATTCATTATTCCCTAGAAATCCCATACTCCCGGATGCCCGGGAAGAATCCCTTATCAACAATGTTCGAATAAGCTAAACATAATCTCATAGAGTTCTTTTCAATCAATTCATGAGTAGGTACAAGTATATGACTATTAGAACTATATATACATTGTACAGACTGCTACCTAAAAATGAACTACAAAAAAGATAAAATACAGAAACAAAGCATGAAAGTGCGTTCAATGGACAATACTATAGCACAAGGACCAAACCTATTGCTTGCAAATTGTATTATTTGTTATTATAATCTTTCAATCACACACACAAACCTTCGCCAAGTCGATCCACTGTCCTTTCCACAGCAGCTCACGAAATTGGTCTGACAGTTTTGATTTACAGTCCAAGCAACCACTGTCTTGATCAAAGATGATATTGAGACAAAGAACTGAAACAGATTAGCAATGATAAATTACGCATTTCTTGATAAGCGTTGCTTCTGGAAGTGAGATTTCGATTTTCAGATTTATTTCTTCAATTTCGAGGAGCGATTTCGATTTCCAAAATTATTATTATCTTCTCAATGCGACTTCAATTTCGAAATGATGAAATATTTCGGCTTAAGGTTTGTTTCATTGCAAGCTGAAAGTGATTGACTGCTTGACAATCACGTGACAGCCTGGTGCTAGTTTCACGCGACGTTTGGACGATTGAATACAAAGCATCAATCGAGCAAGGAAGAAGTTAGAGGAGACCGTGGTGAAGCGGTTTAATTATTATTTAAATTAATTAACATTCAAATTTAAAACTTATGTTACTTTTATCAAAGCATTTTTTATGCACACCATTCCACTGAAAAATAGATTGCCAGCTGATGAGCTATTGATATCCGTTCAGTCAGGAAATTCCAAAAATCATAAAATTATATATTTAATATCGCTTAATATAGCACCATTTAAGCACTACATAACTCTTTCATTGATGTCATATACTTTTAAGTACGCTTAATATAATTGCAGTGTTGCAATTACACCAGGACTAGTGATAAAATAGGCCAATTTACAATATTGCTAGTGAGTTCCAAAAGTTCCATTGTACTTACAATGCATGGGTTTCCAAACTATCATAGAGTAATAAAAAGGTCTTTACATATCGAAATCAAACATCTCTTTTAAAATTCAGGAGGCCAGAGTTTGCAACACATTATCATTCTTTCAAACAAGACACAAACAAAGAAACCACTGTTAGAGCTTTTTAATTGATATGACATTATTAATCAGCGAATATTGTAAATTTTGTGTTACATTTCGTCACTGAAGCGATATTCCCTCAAAAATGTGCCTCGTCCGTATCTTTAGATGGAAAATGCTTTTTTGATGTATGAAAACCACCCTTACTTCATTACTATTCTAGCAGATTGAGCATTTTCCATCGATGTTGACTCCAAATCATGGCTTTCCATTTTGTTTTTAAGTGTCTGATAGATGAATCAAAAGGCAATATAGTACAGCAATGGAATCCAGACACTGGTCTGTTTTGCCCGACTGAGGATGTTCTTATCAAGCATACTACTTGAGCATGTACTTGAGTAATATGATTGATCGTGTCTTAATTGACTTCCATTATCTAACGCTGTTTCACACACCTAAAATGAAAATTTGTTAGTGAAGACTTAACATTTTTACCTACAATTTTTTTGCGAATCTCATATCTTTATATCAAACATCGATAAGAAGAAAGAAGGGAAAGTGTCTGCTTTTTGAATGTCAATAGAAAACGGTGCAAGGTATATACCGGTTATAGGCAATTTCTCAAACAAATTTCGAATATTTCACATATGAGTTACGGTGCAGTGCAGATGAACGCTTGAATGGTTGCACAACTCTTCTCTGTTGAGTATTATAGGTGCTTGCATCACGGAAGCTTAAAAATTGCGACGATGGATACAAGTATTTATGATGATCAACTGTCGTGCTGGTTTCAAACAGGGCCTTTGTGATATTTCCTGTAGGTTTTTGTCACTCTGTTTACCAGTTGCGGCCTATTTTCTTGCAATAATTTCACAATTCGGCATATTTTCTTCAGAAGATTCTGTGGCCAATCACACACGCGGCCAACGTATAAAAAATTGTGAAAACACGGTGCTGACACAGGCCTGTCAACTCGCTTTGCTCTTTTAGAAATATTTTTTATTCTTGGTGAAGGTCATGCTGCGGTAGCATCTTTTGTACGATTCAGGGAAGTTTTTGTAACAAGGGTCACGAGGAAAATGTTCTCCAAGGACTTTGACTGAGACTGCGTAATTGTTTGTTATTCGAATCATTGTTGCAAATATTCAAATAGGTGCTAGCACTTGACCGATTTCTAGAAATGTACATGCATTCTCTAAGCTTTTTTGATGCGAACATATGTACAAATTACGTTAAGAATAAAGGAGAAACAGTAGAAATTGCTGTCAAGGAGACGCAACGAGCTAACGGGTTGTGTCGTCAGAATAAGCAATGATGTACGTGATAGACAATTTTGGGCAAAAAGCATGGGCCTAAAGCCGAATGCTGCGGAATGCCACTTGTAACTGATTTCCAATGGCTGTTACTATTAAAAGAAGCAACGCATAGGAAAATGAGAGACAGAAAGCTTTTGACCAGACGAGCAGCACACGAGTCGAAATGAAATTGTTGGATGAGACTGTTTAACAGAGTCAAATGGCTAATGCTGTCGAAGGCTTTTCTGAAATCTATAGCTAACATATGAGCAGAACCGGAGGAACATTCAGATACACGTGCAAGAGCGTTAGACGGTGAGTGAGGTATTGGTGCAGTCTCCACAGTTGTCTGCTGCAAAACCAAATTTACGGGAATCTAGCTTTACTTTCAAAAGAGGAAGAGCATGACAACATCGCGAATAATCTTTTCTAGCACGTTACTGGGAAAAGGAAATGGAGAGATGGGTCAACAGCCAGTGTTTCATTTAGGCATAGGAAGAACATTGGCGAGTTTTCAAGTATGAGGGAATATTCCGGTTATAATACATCTGCTGTTATAGATATCTGCTGCGAGAGAAGCAGCGAGGATATCTGTAAATTAAAGATAAAAATAACCACGGATTCCGTCATGACCAGATGAGCTCGACTTATAATTCTTTATTTAGCGATAGATCTGGACTTGAGTAGCAGACGGACATACAGAATGTGACTCAGGATGTGTGTTAATGCGAGGATGAATATCGTTAATTTCCAAATAATGAGAAGTGCTGTTCTTTCAGAGAATTGATGGTGTCGGGGGGAGGGGGGTCAAGGTGGGACCTTCTATTCAGTTAAGAATTAGCAAAGAATTGTTCAGAACATTCCATTCATTATGATTTGCATTCAGTTTAAATTCATTTTGGAAATTCTATGTTTCGGCTTTTCATATTTCGGACTCTCTAAGTTGCAGGTACTTTCCACTGTTACCTCGATTCTTTGCTTTATCCTTAGCGTCCGATAATGCTTTCAGTGAAGTGGTAAGCCAACTAAAAACGCAAGATCGCATGCGAACAGTCTTGAGAGGAGAAGCAAAGTTTGAAAAAAATCAGAAAGATATCCATAACAGATTCGATATCCACAAAATCCAAACAAAAGCATAACCAAGCAACAGAGTGAAAATGTGTTCAACAGTCAGCATGTGAAGATGGAGAAATGCATGGGATTTTCAATTTGACTTTTGAGGAGACAAAGCCTTTAGACCGCAAGGATTGAAATTCATTCATTGTGGCTACATGTATTGTGGCTCAGGTTGCAAAATTGCTAAGTATAGATGTCTGGTATAGTGCGAGAGCTAATAGCGTTTTCTTCCTAAATTCGCGCACGAGCTTCTTATTACTTTTAATTTGTAGATTATCACCCAACATCAGAAAAAACGACTGTTCTTAAGCAATAGTCCCAGTTGTCTTGCAAGTTACAGAGCGTCAGTCATCGCACAATCCCATTTGTTTATGACGATCCATGTACTTCTGGGTTGCTATACGTAATGACTCAATGATCAAACATTCGTTCAATCACTTAGAACGAGATTTGTGATTTTTTTTACTGTGATTGCTTTTTTTAAGGCATTAATGCAGACATTAAGGCAGAAATGTGATACATGTATTCCTTGTAGGCGGTAGCTGTACGAATTGCTGTTAAAGATAATGAAGACGTCATGATGACCGATGTTATTGTTGTTGAGGAAAAGCAAACAGACTGTCCTGATCACAAAATGATTTTTAATTTGGTATTAATTTTATGAAAAAGGGTAGGGGGAAAAGTCATACACATAAAAGGAACGCGATATTCATAATCACAGTCAATAGTCACTTCATGACTTCTCTATCACGCCCTTTGATGCGTCCTTAGCAATTTGCTGCCATTTCAATTTGTCCTTCGCTTTCTCCTTTCAAGTCTTCTTTTGTGCTTTCAAGTCTCCCTTGATACAGTCCTTCCAGCGAACCATGCCCGCGAGGCTCTCGGCGAATACTCAAAAATACTTACCAACATTTATAGAATAAAGAAGCATCATCACTTACTAGATTTCACTTGTATTTGAAAGCTTACTTTAAGCTTAGTCAGCAGTGTTTGCATGCAGCTTCAATTGTCATGCGTTCAGAGCGTGAAAATGCCGTGGGTTAGAACCGTAGCAGTTTCTCTCAAATAGTCAGGCTCACGTAGAGAGATTAAAGGCAACAGGAGATTTGGTAGCAACCCAAATTGTTGACTGACACAGTTGAGAATTATCCTATTGAAGCTCAGGCACACTTTCAGTAGATCTCATACGATGATAAAAATCATCCCAGCAGCCATTTATAATAGAAAATAATGCTTCCTAATTCAAATTATTAATTGAAATAGTCTTAATGAGGACTGATGGCGTTCTCCAATCCGCAAGTGTACAGATGCTACTGTAACCATTGGATTAATCAGTTCTTAAAAGAACTCAATGGAACTTTCTCGTGGCAACGAATTAAAATTGGTCAGCTTTGGCCCAATATCTGTTAAAAATGGAATTCTTAAGACGTGTAACACTACTCATAAAAGTCAAATTACCGATTTTAAAGACATGAGTACAAAATCACCATAAATATAATTAATCCAATGTCATTCGATTTAATGTAAGAGTTATAGATACTTACTTGATTTTGTGTTACTTTTGAAGACATTGCCATATCAAAAAATACCATCTTCTGTATTTCCTCTGTGCTATCTGGAATATCGTAAACATGACGTCATGCATGTAAGAACAGACATGCGAATAATAATACAACATGGATAAGGTCGGACCAAAAAACGGAGTTTACTTCAGATTTATAGATGCTCTTTATCATTTCCAGTCCAAAGTTTCCAACCGACCGCATAAGAGGGCGATGAGATTGTTGGAAAAAGGTCTTTTTATAAGTTGCTATTTAAAGTTCACTTTCGAATTTTCTGTCAAACTAAAAGCCATGTGATGTTGTGCCTGTGTAATTTTGAATTGTAGCATCACTCTGTAAAAATCAACTATCATTGAGTCGCAATATTGTGGCTCTATAGCTTGCATTACTTAAACACTTATGCTAACTTTCAAACAATGTATAAAAGATAAAAGTAAACATAAAAATGTTCAATCATCAACAGCTAAAGACATTGTACGTTCTGAACAAAAACAATCGTCTGAATGGAGTCTGAGGAATTAGAATTTTCATGTCTGGAAATGAGCGTTCAAAAGATACTTGAATGGTTTCCGATGCGGAGACACCAAGGCGACATTTCGCTTTAGGACTGAATAGCTTGCCAAATCAACTGACCATGTCCTTTGAGATCTGTGACCGCGGTGTCTGCTGCTTTTTCACATCAAAGGCTAATTGAAATGAACAAACTTTGTCTATACTCGGAAGCAAGTTTGACGTGGAACCTTCACTCCATGATGACGAGTTGCTACTCACTCTCATTCTCTTCATTCATATTAGAAATATAATCAGGATAGCAGCAGGATTATGTACTTTAGCGTGTCCTTGAAGAAGGTGCGAGCACGTCTACATCGCGAACGTGTGTTCGATTCCTGGATCAGGCAAGTGCGATCGTGGAATCAAGGGTGTCAGTGTCCTTTATTGACTTAATCGTCGTGATTCTCTTTAAAGATACAGTAAGATTATAGTATTTTATGACTCCCGGCTTTTATTTTTATTTCTAAATGGTTTCATTATTTCACGACTTCGTCCTCAATCATGTTGTAGGCGAGGCCGAAGTTAAATTCAACTAATCGATTTGAATCTAATTTTCATTTTCTGACATCGCTTCAAAACTTGAAATTTTCATAGACTGCAAAACTATCACTCACAAATTGTACTTGTTGATGCAACGATAACTACGAAACATTGTGGAAATACATGAATTTATGAATTCTAAACGCAGCAAAGCATTATCAACTTATTTCATCTCATAAAACTTCATTATAATTTCAAAACTTGTTAAATTAATAGTTTCGTCATGACCAGGGACTGAAAACTGTTCTACTCTGACGGCATAAGCTTGACTGCTGCACTCGTAATAGGAGCTGATGACCGACTGTCGAACCAGAACCAGAATCACAAGATAATGAAGTGTCATCTTGCTCCAATTCACCTGTGGTAATTTTATGCATTCACCGCTGGGTGACTGGCTGAGGTGACAGCATGCTTAGCAACCACAGAAGAGAGCAAGAAATTGTGGCGATCTGTGTAAGGCCGCTGTCACACAGGAAATGCGTCTTTCATCTTCCATGGCACTCGCCTTTTTGCACATTCTTCATAAGGCGTGATGAGGAGATTTTCATCTGCCGTCTTCCGCCTATCATCGTCCATCTTCCACGGACCGCAGTCACGATAGGGAATTGTAGGTTGAAGGATCTTAGCAGTAGAAGGGAGCGTCTTGCTGTGAACTTTTTCAGATCTGCATATAGCTCAGATATTGCTATTAAAAGTCTTTTGCCGTCTGTGCTCCCCAGTGGACGTTTGTCTGTTCCTTATAGTCGAACAATCATCCGTCGAAAGTCTTTTATTCCGTTGACGTCTATTATTATTTCGTCTACCTTTTGCGATTGACTTCTGACATTTGACTTTATGCTGGTATATGCTATTTTCTAATTTGCTATGAAATGTAGACTTGTAGTGCTTTTTGATTCCCATTCAGTGATACAATAAACGATTCTCACTCACTCACTCATTTCCGATACAGCCAGCGCTATGTTTCACTATTTACCGTTGCTATGACTACTGTCTTGATCCTCGTCCTCGTTCAACATTGTGAACAAAGGCTGTTTTCTGACTGCTTCTCTTCGCAAATGACAGCTTCCTAAATCTTCCCTCAGACGTCACTTCACGTTGTTCTAATTTTAGAACAGTCTCGAGTGTGACGCCTGATGGCTTATGGAAATGAGTTTCATCAGCCGCATAATTTCATGCCTTATGTCCGATGGACGACGCCTTATGACTTTCCTGTGTGACAACCTGATGGACGATGGAAGATGGAAGATGACTTGTGGCTGATGACTTTTTCTGTGTGATAGGTTGTATTCTTTTCTACATGCAATTAGAGGGAAATCCAAATGGAAGATGTAAGACGCCTTATTCTATGTGACAGCGGCCTAACTGATTTCTCTTTTAATCTTTGAAATGCTCTGTTTTGAAAAATACCCTTGGATTCTTTGACAAACCGTTACCTAAAATACTGGTACTATTAGACTTTTTTTAAGTCCATATACAGACGATTGATGGTCTGAAGAGAGGAAGCAGGGGCGTGTATGACCAACAAACTTGATGGAGCCCGAATTCTCAAACTCACTTGTTAGCAACGTCAATACGTTAGTATATGTTAATGTACTAGTCGGCGTGGACTCATGAACCGATCCCGTCGGCCATAATTTGAAAGTAGAATAAAATAATCATGTTTGGGCACATAAAAACAGAGGCGGGCGGCATTCGAGGAATTGGATGTCGAATTTCCGATTTCCACTAGGAGTTTGCCTAATGTACTTCAGACTACAAACAAGATTATGTATATATTTTTTTGTTGTATCCATCAGACACTTCAATAATGGAATAAATGGGAAGCAGTTTTTAGTGCAAATGCCGTTCATTCTACATTCCCATAAGTCGTCCTCATTGACTCGTAATAGCGGAGTGTTAAGTTGAACTACCATTTCTAAAAATATTGAGACATCTTCTAAAACAAATCATCTGTAAGATCTGCGAAATAAAGATTCTATGAAGGCTCTAAACGCTCTCTATCTATCGTCTCCCTCCTCCCCTCTCTTTCAAAACTGCAACATGCGTTGGGTATGGTGGAAAACCGGTATCTTGATCATAATCTGCGACACTGGCGATATACTGTATGGATGGAAAAGTCTGAGGACCCATCAAATGTCATTCATTTAGCAAGAACAGGGTGGAGTAATTGCGATTAATTGCCTTAACATGTCAATGGTCCGATTGCGATTATCCTGTCTGTGATCCTTGTCCTGTTATTCCGATTCGATTCTCCGACTCAGAAATTAAGATTCGAATACTCGGATATTTGGACTTTTTGGTCGATTGCCCACCACTGACAGAAAACGCACTTTTCTGATTTGTTGTGACAAGATATTTATGTGCTTTCTAGAGACAAGTTACCGGTGTAGTAGATTTTCAATTAAAATATCAAGCATTTCTCGAGAGAAATTTTCACAATGAAGCCCATAAGTTCAATAAGCGAAAAAGCGGTACAAAGAGAGTATAGTATGTACTTGCAGTCAGGTTTCCATTATTTATATTTAGTTGCTTTTCACAAATTTGGTTACTATATTTCTCCAATGACTTGTAGATTGAGGGTTTTTTTCAGATATTCAAAAAGCAGTCTATAGTGTAAAACACACTGGGTTGTCTTACTCTCAACTGGGTTGTTATGCGACTCATTCTTTCCACGTATTATGCAACAAAGGAAAATAAATTAGACACCATTCCTTCGGCGTGATATATATTTTAAAATTTGAATGTTTGGAATATTTCGGCTGATTTAGGTATATTTACTTCTAATTTATATTGCGGTATCAATTCTTGATGAAATAAGTTGAAATTGCATAACGAATTCTTCATATCGATACACAAAAAGGTATTCACAAATGCAAAATCTTTGAATTTGAAATTACCTACCTGTTGTGCATGCTTGTTTGAATTTGAAATTCAAATTTCAAAAAAGATTTTTTTATTATTTTTGCTCTGCATCTTATCACTGATTAATGAAAATTTTCAGAATCATGTTGCTTTTACCCTCAGTGTTTCGAAAAAAGCTCATCGAATTGGACTGTTTCTCCACCTGTAGAAACTAAATACTAAGATGTGCAATATTAGTGCTATTTGAGTTGAACTAAAAGTTTGAATTATTTGACCTTTGACCCAGGGATGCGGAGTCCTATCATTTTTATAGGACTCAGACTCTTTGGGTTGATAGGACTCCAGCTCCGGGTGGCCAGTACATAAAGCCTCGTTTTTTTAAAAAAACTGGTCATAGATCATTACAGGCTTGCCTGAACATATCTTTAGTGATCATTGCTGTATCACTTATCAATAATTTTCAATAGAAACTTATCAGATGTCGCTTGAAGTTGGATGCATGCGACTCGGCTCCCCCATCTTGTTGATGTGTGCTTCACACGGTTTTTCTCCAGTCTCTACCAGGCTGGAAAATCCCTCATCCTTCTTCAAAAAATGTGAGTGCACTTCCGATTTTAATGTGCGCTTTGGAGAAGGGATCACACACGATTAACGTGAGGGTAAGAGGTAATGTTCCCTCAACTATTACAAGCTTTGCATGTACTGCTGTCTCTGTGCTTTTGTTTGACGGAGAAAGTTGACATCAAGACAGTGACAGCCATGCACGAGGATAAATAATTTGTTTGTATTATACTTAAGATCTAGTTATAGGCCGGAGTCATATCATGTGATAGGACTCCGGGACTCCGACTCCGCATCCCTGCTTTGACCTCATCTAATGGAATGAATGATGTAATCTTGTAGCGATAAATAATCATCATTTCATCAACCATCTTTACCAGATCTCTCGATTAGTGTATGGTTCATTAGTTTCTGTTGTCATTTTCCATTTCAAAAAGTAATCTAATGGAAATCGATAAAAATTGGCGTTTTTTTAGCCTCTGACCTTCACCTCATCTAAGGGATGACTTTTGAACTAAGAATAATGCTGTTTTTCTGAATCAACTTTCATTGCCCTTTCGGTTGATGTTTGGCTTGGCAAAGTCGATATAACAGTTTGGGAGATCAACAGCGTGGACGAAGCCCTCCCAGTGGGGCGCGTTCGGAAAAATACCGCAGTGGGGCGATGGCTATGTTGTTACTTGTTGCGATCCTGTCTTTGGTCTTGCCGATTATCTCAGATCTAGGATAAAAAATTGCGACGTTCTTTGTAAGATCTTCATATATCCGTGCTTTAATGTGCATCTGTAGGAAGTCGGAATAATGAGGCATTATTCCTTTATCCGGCGCTGTGACCTTGTGGCAGAGTGCTCGCTCTCTGGGAGACCTTTGTTCAAAACCTGGTCGTGTCAAGCTTAGGATTTCGGAAATAGGTACGTTCTGCATTCTTGCTAGCCCTTAAACATCGGATATGAGTAGCTAATTGCCCCAGATACATTCATCTGTTTTAAGATTAAAAACTATGCCTCTAAGTGATCCCATGACAAAGACACCTACGCTTGTATCGGTTGGATCCACAGAGATAGATTCATTTGTGTGTGAGTTAGTCTACTGGTAGAGCGGACATACATGTAATCCTATCCCAGCCATTGTATGTAATGGTAACAAGCGATAACGATTGACACAGATATTCGTCTCTCTTTGGCTTCTCTGACTGGCCGAGTGTGCGCATTGCAGAAACAGTTCTATCAGAGAACTCACGAACATCAGCGGTCAGATTGCAGGCCTGTCAGGTTAAAAGTACATATCTGTAGCTCAGTTTTTCTCCTTATTAACATCGTCAAATGGACATATTATTCACACCGTTCTACTCTTTATGATCCAGATTTTCTGACTGTGTCGGTTCAATGTGGCATTATTCTTCTTGCTAGTCAGAATTCAAGCTTGAATTTGCACTACGTTTAATGTAAAATTGATCTTGTTGCCCCTCGAGACTAGTTCTAGCCATGACCGACAGTATTGAGGGAAATCTTCTTTAAACCCAAACACGCAGACAATGCAATTTATCTCTGTGATTGGATCAATCAGCTTCCGACTTGTGAAGCAAAGTAGCTTTGTTGAGCGCAAACATCAATCATCCAGCGCTTCTCTTCCAAGTTCAGTGCGCTTTGTTCGCACTTATTTTCTTGCCTGTGGAGATGGCGCGCAAATAGAACGCAGATTAAGTCGTAAGGCTTTTCACGGAGACTTTTCACGTGTTGTGTTGTGATTGTCTAAAAGAACTAACACCAGTACCGGTGTGAAGCTATTAGACGATAATTTTTCATGCTCCGTAAATTCTGTTTTACCCAACTTTTTGTTTTGCAGACTGCGAAAGTAATAGTTATTGCACAAGTGCGACAACTATCTTGTTCAGCGGCTCGTCCGTCTCAGTAATCAAGGAAGCCCCTTGTCTATCTCGCAGTGAGAGCATAATCGTCCGACGTCTTCAATTCATACGTAGAATCATCAACACTGACTGAGGGAGCTGCAGTATGTTTCTTGATAGAAGCCCCGCACTGAACTTTCAACAGAACTGACATCCTGATATAAAAGAACCTAATATCAACAGACCTGACAGAACCACATAATTAAGTATCTTGTTTTCTGCTTCGGTTTGCTAGAAGTGTGATTAATACGAAATGGACGGCACATCGAGGAACCTATTAAGTGGGCAAAAAGGAATTCCTAATACCTTACAGAGATAGGAAATAAAGTCGTGCGTCGCTTGCGGATTAATGTGAGTTCCAGCAAAGTGCTTCGATTGCCACAATTCCTTTAGATTCGAAGAATTCAGATCATTGCCCTTCCGATTACTATTTAAAAAAGTAGCAGGCGTACGAAAATTAGTTCACTTGATGATTTCACTGTCGTCTTCTCAGCCAGTTCTCACTGTATAGTACATGCACTGAATCGAATGTTAGCAAAGACAGTGATGTGTGTTTTGGTGTGTGCGAAGTGATATCACAGCACACACGCATCTGTCACTGGCTCTGGTGTCCTCTGTTGACATCTTATTGTTTGCCATTTCCAATAGCAAGCGATACACGAATTATCCATTCGAGAAGGAGCAAGCTGTCTAATTCTGTGATGTGCCATTTCGATATTAAGGCTACATATAACCCTTCCTTTCTAGGAAACCGAGGCGCGCACAGATGAATCTAATTCTGTGGACAGAACTGATATCCTCTGCCTTATTAATCGCAAATTGACCGAAAAACAGTTCCTTCATCCCTTTCGTACTTTGTTACTAAGTCCAACAGACCACCAGCATCGGGTAGCAGTCACGCATCGAATTGGTCTGTAGAATTCGATGCAGTAATTATGCGTTGGAGTTGCACAAATGACTTCAGGAAAATTCATCTTGACACTTCAAGTTTGATGTTTACCCCGAGATTGCGCAATTGTCTCTGAAAAATTGCCGTGACACTTCTTGCTGAAATGTGATGCCTTCCATCTTGCTTGTACAACTGAATTTGAAGGTAGCCCACACCTCCTGGCGCCTCATTCGTTGGAGTGCCGACAAGTGCTCCTGTATCATAACTTGCCGCACTGGACTCCTGCTTGTCGTTCGCCGTTGAACAATGATTCCTGTTGAAGTTAAAATTCGAACTTTTTGTGCATCAGTGCAAATTGTTGCTCTGCTTTTGATGGGATAGCTGTGGCAAATTCAGTGGAAAACTGTCTGGGATAGCAAGTTACCACCTTCCGCAGTTAATGAGTAGATAATTTTTCGTTGTATAACGGTTTGCTAAACAAACACATTACAAAGGGAATGAAAGTGTGATAAGTAAATAACCCGGCCACACAGAAGGAAGGTTCTGAGGTTCGATATAATGTGCTTCCGAGTGTAACTGCAAACAAATTTTATTTATATATTGATTTACTATTGAGGAAGCTGGAAAGTCATGAAGAACCAAGTCAGTGCATTTGATCACTTTCAACACTTGCATCCATCTGTCTTGTTGTGTACGATTTCTCTAGAGTTTAAGCTCAGTAAATATTCATGAAAGAGGGTTCAATGGTCTATTTTTGAAGGCAATCTGCCGGAGCACAACTCAGCCACTTTTATGTTTTAAACAAGTGGATATAAATACTGGGAGATGCCTTTCAACAATGACTCCAATTTCAGTAAATTGATTAAAAGAGCAATTTATTTGCGATCAAATCTTAATGATCCCTAGTGCATGGCTGATTTTTCGAGGCATTGTGAAAAAATCCCAAAATCTCTTAAATAACGACAGCCTTTACACTACTAGGTAAGTTCTAAACTTACATGTTGAGCAGATTTCAGCGATGCATTCCGTCTCTAGGGTTTCATAGTCAGCACGAGTCACTCCATCAGACCTGAGACATGGTAGACCGCCACCGGACGGTATAGGATTTGAGCAAGTACGAGTGATTGTTTGTTTACCAATTCCACATGCCGGTGTACAGCTTTTCACGTTTCTCCAATCTGACCATCCACCATCCACTGAAAGTAGTGAGAAAGTAATCATTAAAAAAATTGCAGACCAGTTTTCTGAAACAAATTTGAACCACTACTAATACATTTATGAGCAGCGTGAATGACAGACACAATGCAGACAATTTGTGTGTGCTCATAAATGATTTTAGGTTATTGGTATAAAATCCTGTGATGGACAGATTCAATTTTAAATAAAATTAAAATGGCTGAATGTATCAAACAACACTAAATAAAAATATTCGCTTTGCAATGCACTTTTGAATTTTTGATTTTTTGAATGTAATTTATTTGGCTCTCCCACGGGCAAATCATAAATGTTTTTTGATAACATATCAGAAACTCGCAAAAGTAAGCTACTGTAAAGTGCATTTACGGATGCAAGTAATCTATTTCAAAAACTAAAGAAAATGTTCGACAGGTGCTCTCACGAAAATTTTTCATGAGAACTCATGAAGTTTAGTTCGGATTCATGAGATTTTCATGAGAGCTCATAAGATTATTATGAGTTTCATGATATTCTCACAAGAAAATGTTTAACTTATGATGTTCTCGTGATGCTTTGATCGCGTTCATGTGAAAATCATGAGCATTTATGAGGTCTTCGTGAAAATTAGTTTATAAGTAGCAAGTTATGCATGCTAGCCGCGAAAGGAAATAACCGTAAGAAAGCTTATTCAATCGATCAAGATCTTCAAGGTTAGTCTATAAAAGATAAAAAGATAAAAAGATGTAGGATGCATCATGGCGTTGTGCAATAGCATTTTCGAAATGATGCATAAAAATTTGACTTTACAATTATCATTACTATGCAAGATGTTGAAAATAGACATACTGTATGCACAATCACAGTTAAACATAAGATCATGATAAATAGTGGTTTATTTTTGCGAATACTGAAATAGCATTGTGGACATGGCGTGGCAATACTTTGGGGCAATGTGACTAGGCCAAGAAAGCTTCAATAACTATATGCGAGAAAAATATATTCAGAAGTACAAAAAAAGCAACTGATAATTAATTAATGAGATTTTCATGATAAAGTTCATGAAATTTGATGAGATACTTCATGAGAAAACGTTCCAAATCCGCATTAAATTTCATGAGATAAATATGAGTAAAAATCTCATAAAAAATCATGAGGAATTTTCGTGAGGGTGGTAATTTGCCGGCCTCCCCTCCAACTGGTGAAGGTTAAAGAGATGACAAAAGGACACCTTTAGATTTTTAAATGTGTTTTTATTTTTGAAGACCACTGATGGATGACCACATATGTATGCTGTTATTGGAGAAACGGCGATTACAAGAATTAATTGCTTTGTAAAATCGGTAGACGACAGCTAATTTCTGATTAGGATTTAGTAATTCTATTCTGTGATCAAGGTTGGATAAAATCGTGGGTAGGTTCCAAGATCCAAGATCAAATATCCAAAATCGAAAAATCAGAAACAAAAATAATGAGATAATTGTTATATTTCATCCTTTTTTGATAGTTACATTACCATAATATAAAGTGATCAGCAGATTTGTTAGTATAAGTTTCTAGTTGTGCATTTTTTAATTGAATATCGTATTTTTGAGAGAATCCATTTATACTTGTTTCAGGTCATTCTAGTGTACATAGGGTAAATTACAGATACGTTATGTAAGTATCTCCAAAAACTCAGAGGGTATTTCTATAGGTATGCCAGCCAAGTTACATCCGATGAACTTGCTTAAGTTTCTAAAAACTTAATTTATTCAACATTTATTTGATTATTGTGTAAATTCCGTAGAATTTTTGATTGATTTGATTCTTGTAAAAATCACTTCTCATTATTATGCCTATTATTATGATTCTCATTACCATTCTCATTTTCAACTCATATAGTGATGTAAGATTAAGCTGAAGTTAATTCTGCATGTACAACTGACAAATGTTCAGTAATCATACTTATTAAGCTATAATACCTCATGCAACTCATGTACCACTACTTGGTCTATATGAATCATTTAGCAACTAAATAAAAGACAATTTAATTCAACGACCTGATGTATGGAACTTCAAAATCAATTAGAAATGTCGTTTACAATTGGTGTCGCATTGTTCATGGGAAAATTCCTTGCAAATGAATCATTGCACACCGCTACTGTAATGCTTTTCACAAACATGTCAGAGCCATTCTTGAGACTCGGAAATGAAAACGGTTGGTTTTCTAGCAGACACAGGCTCACATCACGAAATTAGGAAATCGGCTTCGTTATACTACCCAAGATATTGGGTTCATTACTTAATATTTTGGATACCTCGCGCAAAATGTTTATCATTCGCAACTTACGAAGATCAGGATGTCCGAAGGAGTGCATATTCAACGTCTACATTTCCTGCATCTGCAGCATTTTACTGTATGCCTTTCCTGCCTTTTGCAACTTGCCTGAGAGGCTGTTTTCCCAACTTGAAAAAGTTGAGCGGAGGGCGCTTCGGATTGCCGGAATGTCGGTGGACGATACCCTAAGGACCGGTGACAACCTATGTGACAACCTATTCTTACAGATTGCATCGAACGACGCCCATTCCCTCCGCGGCATTTTTCTACCTCGCCCATTAAGATCGAGGTTGAATCTCCCCATTATGCGGCCTAAAGCACGCTGCAAGAGACTTGGTAGATCCTTCATCAAGTATTGCCCTTAGCCCAATTTTCTTAACATCTTTCTCTTTTTTTCATGTAATGTGCTCATCGAATAATTTGAGACAATAAAGATAATTCTATTCTATTCTATTCTACCTACCCAAGATCACCCAAGACTCAAGATTTTCATTTACTACACTTACCTTCAGATGCTGCCGCGTCGTATTTGAGTGTAAATCCGGTATCTGTAACCGAATTGTCAGTCGTGAAATTTATTCTCACCATCTTTGCTATCACGACGATTTCTGGAGGTAGTGTATAGCCGCACCAGTGTCCGATCGTTTCTCCAAGAATTGACGTGCTGTTGGTGGCGTAAACACTAACCCTGTCATAATTACAATTCACGTGTTCGTATTCCACCCTGAAACTTGCAAAATTCAATTTTATTTCTGATCCGGACATTCTGTGAATCCTCCACTCGCAATTTCTATTGTTGGCATACTCTGCATCAGTATGAATTCCCATGTGGCTATGAATAGTGCCAGAAGCACTTCTGATATCTCCGGCTAAGGAATGACAAGTTTCAGCAGAAACACCTAGAAAAAGATGAATGGATTTTAGTTACGACTATTTATTACGAGAAAATAATGAAAGTTTGGGATCCCTCTTTATCGACCACTGCTCATTAACTTCTTAAGTATTCCTACAAGCAGGGATTGTCAATAATTGATTGCAATTCAATTGGAATTAATTAATCAAAATTGGAAAATATATCAATCAATTAATTGGAATTGTGAACCAATCAATTAATTGAAATTGGAATCCAAAATTCAAAGTTTTTGTAATTTGATAGCATTAACTATTAATTTACTTGATCCAAGATTTGTTCAACTATACACACGTTACACAGCAATAAACAACCTATGTTTTTAGAAATTTGGGCATGAAATAGGCTATATCGCTAATATAATAACTATGCAAACCATTTTTTATGTTTTAATACTGCGATTAGTCAGACCGATCAGACAAGTGGATAATTTCCTTAGAATTCTCACAGACGCAGAGATGCCTTTGGCATATAGTTCATGCAGGCATTCGTCATTCTCTCCATTGTTTTCATCATTGTGTGCAGAAATTTTGCCTGCATTTTAGGGCTGTGTGGTCTACTCTGGTTGAAACAAACATGATTTTATGACTACTCATGAATCTCAACACTGTTGCTGCTTGCAAACCTGAATGGGAATTGTGAGAAGGAAAAGACTACAGAGGCGAAATAAGATAAACAATTTAGGCTACTGATAGATGACAATTAATTGTTTGGAATTGGAGAATGCAGCAATTAACTAATTGGAACTGGAATAGTTATCAATTAATTCATTGAAATTGGTTTATCATTAATTGAAAACCTATTGAGGTCAATTAATTTTTGACAATCCCTGGCCCTGTATACAAGTCACATGGAAATGATAGTACAAGATATTTAGTGTGTCAACTTTCTAATGGTGGTATCCGCTAGATCTAGCTGGCTCATCATCGCACTGAAAAATAATATCTAAAAATTTCATATTACAAATTTCACCGAATTCTGTCTATTCGATTAAGACACCCTCCTGATTGCTACTTGCGATGCCAAACTGGCTTAATGTACGGAGAGGCTACTGAGGAGTAGAGCTGGAACGATTGGTCATTATTCAAAACTGTGTATTATGATTAAAATGTTCAAAAGTTTGATTATCATTATGATTAAGGTTTTTGAATTTGTGATTATGATTAACGTGGTCAGACGTTTGCTCGTGAGCGCTGGGTAGGTTGAATATATTGATGATAAGTCAAGTGACATATAGGAAAGATATTCTATGACGAGGCGTGAACGCATGTTGATGACCGTCCATCAATGATTGGTACTCCCTGCGACATCGTGCACTTCCGTCCTTACGTAGCCTAGCACTCATTCTGCCATCGGCGCATGAGCTTTCATCTCAACTGATGTTCGGATGACAAAAATCGAATTTAATCAAATTTACTGATAAATTAGCGTGAACTTGATTATGACTAATGATTGATTAAATTTTCAAAACTTTGATTGTGATTGAGATTAGTGATTGAACTAAATTTCGATGAAGTGATTATGATTATGATTAGCCTCAAAAAGTTAATTGATTAAGATTTTGATTAACTGAATTATTGATTAATCTATCTCTACTTAGGAGTACAAAAAAGATTGATAAGGTTGACTTGTTATTTGAATGCATCTCAAATATGCGCATATGAAACTAGGAGGGTTTCCTCCAAGGTAGCTATTCAATGCATTTATGAAATGGTGTTCTACAGCTCTTAGCAGCTCTAAATGTGATTTCAAGGAAAAAGAAATCTTCTAGATTGAGAAAAAATTCAAGTATTGAGAAAAAGACAAAATTCTTTTCAGCAATTTTGGCATTTTGTCGAATTGTGGAGCTACGAATCTACCTAGTGTTCCACAATTATGATGTCAAAATGGTTTAATGCACAGAAAAGTCAAGGTTCAAAAAATTCATCAGGTTGGCTTCTGCATGGGATAAGCAATAAATGAAATGAAATGAAAATATGAAATCTAAATGAAATGTGGAACACCTTCTGGCAAAATGTACCTTTCCAAATAAGTAGTTGAAAACCACAGTCCAAAATCACTATTTACAGAGGAAAGTTGAGAAAAATAAAAACCAAACAATGTAGTTTTTGCTTCAAACTTAAATTTCCTTCAATAAGTATAGTGATTTCGGATTATGCCCTTGACGTTGCATTGCCTGAAAAGAGCAATTTTCCTTTTTACACATCGCCCTTCCAATAAAGTTGCATCTGCAGAAGGATGTTCTGTAGGTCAAAACCTTTCAAATGCGACAAGAAAAGCCAAAGACGACTTGAAGATGCACTTAATTTTCAAATGATCAGAACTACTAGGCCTGTCCACTAATCAGAAAAACCCATTTATTAGTCATAAATTAGCCTGTGCGTTTGTGCTGTGCGTTGAAAACCGGCTGTGCGCTGAGCGGTGTATATGTAGAGATGTTTTTCCTATCTCAGGAAGATATGAGGAATTCCTTTTTGCCCACTTGCTGAGAATGTGCCATCGTTTTGAATTATTCTGCACGTCTAGGAAGCTGAAACAGTTAAAGATCTGATTCTGTGATCCATAATAAATTATTCCTCCTTACGGGTCCCACGGAAAAAGTAAGCAGATATGTATTCAGTGCTTTCTTCTAACGTGTTGAAAAGCACGTTTTCTAATAGGGCTAAGGTAAATAGATAATAGATAGACTTGAATGAGTTACCTGCTTGGTTGAGCATTGTCACTGATACCAAGTAGAAGAAGAACATCCTGATAATCCTCTTGTCCATTTTCTGTAATAGGAAAGAATCTAAAGTTAAGATGTAACATAATTTTACTGGACTATGTTATATGGAAACAATAGTTTTGATTCTTGGTTAATTTTGAAGAATCAGTCACCTCCCTCTGGTTGATACTCTCAGTACAATACACCAATTCCCACAATGTTTGGCCCTCAAGGAAAAACGTATACAAGACAGAAGAGACTTCAAAATTTTTATTATGTTGCTAAGTTTTCACCATAGAGAAAGTATATGGCAGGTAGAGCGTCGACTCAAAAAGTATCTGTATACAGTGAAAAGTTTTGTATCTAAAGATTTAGCTTTTTGTGTAGATTGCGTTCCTGCGGTCTAAAAATATTTGATCTCTTTTGAAGAAGTCAAATTTTTGCAAACTGTGTTTGTGTGCTATTGACGTGAACCAAATACACAAGTAGTATGAAACATGTGAGAGATCTAAACGAATGAATATTTACTATCAATCAATTTGATTAAAGCGGAAATTAAGCTGCTAATCAAGGAAATTCCATGAACCGCATTACAATGCAAATCTTCTTTAAAAATCGAGATCTAATATGCGTTCTTGGCTGAAATTTCAAATTTTTAACTTACTATTCATCGGCACAATTTTATGATTCACTAAATTAGTGCTTCATTCCTGTAATCTGAATCGTACGGTGTATCCATTTACATCTTTCAAAGTTAATTATGATCTTGGCCTTTGATTATGTTATTTTGCTCTACCAGTGGCAGGTTGCTTGTGATGTGATCACGCTTGAGAAATGAGGCTGAGTATGAAAGAAATAGCAACCGACGAATCGCTGATTTAACTAGGCATTACCTCTACAAGGCTGTCATGATCTGTAAAATACTATTATTCCTTCTGTTTTTTTATAACTATCAGTCAATTTCATGGTAATTTCTTCAAACTTGCAAAAAATTTGAATATCTCACATTTGATATCAATACCCAATTGTGTTCAACTCGAGTTCATTTGATATAATCGAAACTGTAAACACATTTTGGATCAATTTAAACTGAGTTTCTTCTCTACCTAATATACTTACTCTATGGTTTTCACTTTGATAAAAACCACAAGAAATTAACTGATAGAGTTATAGGCCTATGCATTCCAAATTATGATTGACTAAGTAATATGCAAAGTACACAAAGAAATTAATATTTCGTGTGATTACGAAAGTCGTGGCTGATTAGTGAACAAATTTGCTGCTCATTCTCATACGATGATGAGAATCATCTCAGCGGTCACATGTAATGCTTACTAATTTGAATAATTAATTGAAGTAGTCCTGATGAGGACTGATGGCGTTCTCCAATCCGAAGGTGTACGAATACAATGCTGTTGCAACCATTGGATTAAGCAGTTCTTAAAAGAACTCAACGGAGCTCTCTCGTGGTAACTAATTAAAATTGATCAGTTTTGGCCCAATAAACGGTAAAAATGGAAATCTTTAGATTGGTAACATAACTCATTCTTGTTTTTAATATGCAGCTAACATAGATTCCAAACAATACACGTTCAACACAGACGTCTAATCTACTGTACCGACGACAGTTGCTGGTGGAAGTCTCACAAGAATGTATCACTTTTTCACTTTTTAATAGTGATACTCTTTCACACAAATTATTTTCAGTATCATCGAAGATCAATTTGAGGAGGATCATACTTAGCATCACTACAGATGATACCCAAGTTTCCTTCGGTTTCACATCCGGTGATAGCTTATTGTTAAGTATCGTATCATACTCACTTCCTAGAATTTTGCCATAATGCATTGCGAATTCAACTAACTTTCTTTCCTCATCAATGGAACATTAAGCGATGCATTCTTATATACATTTGTGCAACTCCGAAGATTATGTTATATACGCGCGTATATATAAGTTTTTCATCATGACTGTGCGCGGTACACCGGTTCTCGAGTCGGTACACCCAACTGTGCGAATTTCGATCAAATTAATAATTGCTGCATGGTTTCAATTACAGGAAATTTAATGTATCTGTTATTTTGGACACAACAAATTGGAGAGAAGAGCATTTTAAACACACTGTATTATTCATTCAAGTAGGAGAACATTGCTGAATTCTGTTAATCAACTCAATTCTAATTTCTATTTTCTACAGAATATCAGAATATCAGAACGTATATTTTTTCCAAAGAAATCACGTTGAGGGGTGATACAATGTACAGTGAAAAACGAGATGATGAGGTACGATGATATGGTGACACAAAGTGATATTTACAAATGATAGAATAATGATAAATGGTCATTAAATATTGAAAACACTGGAAGGAGAGGACAGTCAATGGTGCATGAGTAATTCAATGGTTACTATTTCATCATGAATCAATGGAGCATAATACAGTTATTATATCGAGTAATAAACGGCATGAATCCATTAAAAACTTTTGTTATTTTACGGAATCCCAGCATGATTTATCTTAATTTATTCAATCCTAAATATTTCGAGGTCCGGAACAGAATATAAATTATGTAATGCATTCAAGTAATCGAGTAACTATACAGGATGAATCAAGTCAATAAAGAGTAACGAAATGATCTCACCTGTAAAGGAGCGTAAATTGTTAAATACCACGTAAATTTGATATAATTGTTCAGGACCTCAAATTAGCTAAATTTCGTAAATTAGACTGAGATTTCCAATGCGATGTCTCGTTCTTTGTGGCATGTAGGTAAGTAGCATTCACTTAATCAATCACTGTTCTAACCGGATTTGTGTGATTGCCAATAGCAATTGTTCTGACATCATGATCATGAATCAATATTCAATATTACAGATATTAATATTCAATATATCAATATTCATTACGTCTACATCATGAATATTAAATTTCAATGAAGCTCAGAGAATCTTGAGAACGGCAAATAGCTTCTAGGCAATTTGCGGTCAATGCCTATAGCTTATACCATCTCCACGATCTATACCTCATTGTTTAAAGCTTTATTTATCCTTTTTATGTATTCGATTGAGTAGAGTCATCTAACTCTATTTTATTGTATTAAATATACTAATGTCAAAATCGAACTAAGACACGACACGGTAAGAAAAAATCGAAGGATCCAGGAGACGGATTAAGCAACTACCCTAGTGGAGAATCCTGTAAATAATTAGGTAATTAAAAGTAATGAACCAATGAATACAAATTCATACTAACTACATAGAGTAGCCTACTCCAGTACAGAGTAGGGACTGAAATACGTAGAAAGGCTAGTTGACTCAACTTAAGACGGGAAGGGAAATAAATTAATACTTTGAAACGATTTTATTTTACTATATAAGAACTGAAACAAGAGTTCGTCATGGACCTGACGAATAGCTAACTTAAAAATAACAAATGGTGAAAATAAGAAACCTAAAAAGCCAAAATTAAGCTTGCTATGCATGCAGTCATCGGGGAGGAACCATGTGGCTGCATGAAGCAAAGTTTCGGCCCCAAACCTCCAACCTGTACCACATGGCGGGGTCAGGCCAACCATATCGAATGCACGATATGGAAGGTCGCTCCAAGCCTGAGGAAACATAGCAGAATCTAACCGAAAATAAATTTTTTTGGAATACATACGGTAGCTTGTGACGAAAATTAAGAGAGAATCAAATGCGCAATTTTTTCCGGCCGATAAAAGTATACTTCAGTAAATTTAATTGCTATTACCATCGATTGGTATTATTGCTGGAACCAGTGACACTTAACCCATTAGGCGCCGAATTATTTTTGAAAGTAATTATCAAAAATTTGAATGGAACCATATTATTCAATCACGTTTTGATACTTTATGACGATCTTACCGAAAATAAATGTTCATTTTATCGTTTTTGATGATGTTCCACACGTGGAACATTGACGCCTTGAGACTATACATTTTTGAAGAATTTTTGAAGAATATAAGCCATTGTATATTTGTTTATACTTGACAGATTGCTTATATTTGACATATTTTTTATACATTAAAATAATATTCTATGCTTATGCGTCAATTTTAATTTTTATGCAAAAGTAGTACATTAAGAATTTTGATGTATTTTGGCAAACGAAACAGGAAAAATACAGACAGAATCACCAATGTATTATTTTGAAACTAGGCCTACCTACTTGAAACTGTAAAAGCCCTACCATCAAAACATGGAACATGAATATCACATGAAAGCTATTTTAACTCAGCGCACGATCTGTTCATCAACTCATTTCAAGTAGCATTCTCATGATCGAATAGGTCCTTCACTCGAACAATACATCACGTATTGTACTGCATGCACTATCCATATTCACAATATAGGCTGGTATAGTGGAATAATAACATATACAGCACATAGCATTCATAAACAAGCCATAGAAGCTTAGTGTTAGCTAACACTCAACAGAAATTGGGCAACAGTAACGAACTCTGGCCACATTTTAGGCCTTCAGTGTGGGTAGATGCCTATCTTCAATCATTTGCTATCAAAGATGGATGTTATTCTGTCGGCAAGGAGCCAGTCCTTATCAGTGTGCCCCCAAAATGAGAAGGTAGTAATTCCTAAAGATAATATAAATATTGAATAGATTTCAAGAGATTCAAAAGATTTGAATAAAAAAAAACATCCAAACTGCGACCTGTACTTCCAAATCTGTACCAATATCGGAAAGACAATGCTTAGACTCTTATCGATGTCTCCTAGTTAAGCCGCCATAAAGTGGCTACCATCGTGTCACCACCGGGTTGTTCTTTTGATGTCACGCAGTGAAGTTTAACGCATTAACAGACGTTGCCCAGTTTCACTGAGCGAGTGCAACAATGCATGTTAAAGAAATTATTGCGCTTAAGACTTTCAAAAATGTATAGATTGAATCCATTGATATCATTATTTGTTGCAAGTCTATGGTGCGTGATTTCCACTCAGTAAGCCCTTAGGTGCATGAACTAAAGTGTGTTAAAACACGGTTTCAAAGCATATTTTTTTTATTTAGAAAGACATGCTTTTTGCTCTATTTTGAATTTCTCGCTGCAGTGGTTTCTTAAAACATATGATCTAAATTTCGACTACAAAAGCTAATGATGGAAGTCTAGAGAGTGATCATAGTAGCAAATGTTGTGTGTGTTTATTGGTATTTGGGCTCATATTTCATGGGAGGAGAATGTACTTAATGTGAGGTGTGCTGCAGTTTCGGCACGTAAAATTAAAATTTAATTTCTCTTTTAGTATGAACATTCGTTAGTTGTCATTCCAAAACTCATGCGGGCACAATTCATTCACAGCTTTACTCATACTGCACATCATTATTCGTGACACACGATTGCCACCTTTTGATATGATAATGAATTATGCTTCTAAGATTCGTTGAAATTTATTCCGAATGTCTAATAGTCTATTTTCAAGCACGTGCAAATTTACGACTCTCCAAAGTTTTCAGAAATCTGTCTAAGAGCATAATAATTGACAACTAGTCGGAGCTTGTTATGTATGTAGAACGAATCGGGTAAGATTTCATTAGGTAGACTGAAGCTGTCTTTCACTCCTTCTTGTCAATCAGTCACGTGTTTCTATCTGCAATAAACCGATCATATTTTTGAAATCATCGACTTGAATAGCCCAACTGTTTCCCAATTATTTTATGACAGGGAAATCTGACATCTACAAAGATGCTAACGTTTTTTTAGCTCTATCAGGCCTTGTGCATGTGTTGGAATCTATTTTCAAAATCTTTTTACAAACTATTATCAGTACCATTTCGTTTTTGTCTATATTCACCATTATCGGGATGCCAAATGTCTATATTCCAGTATAATCAGGATACTAAATGTCTATATTCACTATAAACGGGGGCATAATTTAGCACAAAATAGGAATGAAATGGGATACAGAACAAGGTATTTTATGAAGTGCATGCATGTGCATAATCTAATGAAGCCTGCATGTTAATCAATTCAGGACGTACAAGTAATAGTTTATCTACAGTTTGTCATTGTGAAAACACAAGCGAAAACTGGATGATAACGAAGGAGAATCTTTGCGTGGATTACATACATGGATAGATGACGACACATGCGGTATCCAATGGACTCACCATATTCAACGCAATTTTCATGATTGCGAAGCATTCCATGCAATTTGCAATCTACTTATATTGGCAGATCTAAGAAAACAATTACATGACACTTAGGAAAAAGATATGTGCTGCTCATGGTCACCATCCTTCTACTGGGACAGTTGCCAGCGTCGTGCGGGCGCCAGGAATGCTGGTCCCATCCCTGCACATCAGGTAATACTTTTTCAGATATAATCAATGCAGCGACTTTTCACTTGCCCAGATGTGAGCACAAAGAACCAGATTTAAGCCGGGTAGTCAAGATTAGCGTGCGAAATGAATCTGCATGGTTGCATATCCACTATATTGGAATAGCTTGAATATTTTCATCACCTCAAAGTTGGCGCATCACGATCTTTGCAACGACTCATGAGGACCCGTGACAATTGCTATTGCTGGGTATAAACTTGCGCGTGATGAAGCATTGATAAATTCTATATGCTTTATATGCACGTGCACTGTCTGATTGTAGATGGATGCTTCTCAGTTGCATAAAATACAATGTTTACACAACCTTTCAAATTAAGTAAGTTTTTTACCATTCGTTTTTTAGCCATAGCCAAGCAAACACTGTCATAAATTTCATCACTGATCTAGTTGATGTGAATATTCTAGTAAAATTTTTAGGAAATATTTATGAAAATAATCATTTTTGCAGTAAATTGATTCAGAATGGTATTGGTAACTTTATTAACAGTGTCTTGCCTTTAATTATGCCAATTGACGCACATACTGGATCACAGGTTATTGAAAAAAGTCAGGATTGCTTAAAAAGCATGATTAGGTTTGCAATTCCGTCAAGCTGCCAGAAATATCATAATGCTGATTGCAAAATGAGCATAAAGTGTGCTTTTGCCGTAATCTCTACACGTACGTGAGGAAGTTCTAATACCGGAAGTTATTCGGAGTGATCGACAACAAGGATGGAAATGTAGTTAACTGTCTGACCAATCAATTTTATTAATTGAACAGTATCACTAAGCCATTCGTCTTTGGTTATCAGAAATGTCATATTTACATCAAGTTTGTAGCCGAATAGTCTTTGCACCTGAATGCGAACTAAAATGATAAAAAAATAATTTCTAAATGATGGTCAGCATTCATCATTTATCACTCAGTATGAGCAGGTCCTACAGAAATCAATCATACAAGCATGCTGCAGATCTGATTCATGCTGAATGTTGACCATTTATACTTGCATCATGCAGTCCACAGGAAATGCAAATCAAATAACCCTTTGCTGCCTGAAGACGTGTACTACACGTCTTTTGACATTGGAGCAAAAGACGATTGTTCTTTGTGAAGGAATACAGGGATGACGGAAACGTGTACTACACGTCCTGAATGTTGTTGCCCATTGAACAATAGCTTACTCAAGTGGTGTTAACTGACGGCAACTTGCTTTTCCGTCTAATTGACTTTATGGAACAATTTCTGATCATTCATACATATAACTATCTTGTCTGTGTCATCGGGACAAATTTTCAAAATACTACTACGAATTTGCGATCTATCAAGATCGTTGTTTCAAGGAATAATAAGAACACTATCATGAATGGTAATTGGAAACATAATAGCTTCTAGCAAGCCTCATATTTATATACCCTTTAAACTTTTTGTGTTGACTACAAATGTGTTTGCACCATTAGCAATGTTGCATGATGATAACTTAATTTTTAATTGTGGGGCAGTTGAAAATGATTTAAAAGAATCATCAATGTAGATTTGAAATTCCAAAATAATTCATGAATGAAATTGACTTAGCCTAATACAATTGACTCTAATTGTCATTCATCATTCTTCACGAATCATGATGAAAATTAAGATAGCTATGAATGACCTGACTCTCAATGCCACTTTCATCAGACATCCGTTAATTAATAGAATGTTCTGCATTTGGTGTGCTGTCTTCAGTTTTAAAATGGTCGTTTATCTGTAGCATATTCTTTCTTAAATTGAAGCTTAGAGCACTATATAAAGACATGAGCCTACCTTTTGTAAAAGTAATATTGACGATTAATATAACTGAAATTAAGATTCTTGCGCGTCTTCCACAGTCAAAAGCAATGCACCAACATTGTAAGCACACACTCTCGCAATAGAAAAAACTTAGATAGATACAAAACCAGTTCTACACATCAAAAATATAGAAAACTTTATATCAAATTGCTCATATCAAATGCTTTATATCAAAATGCTTTATATCATCAGATTTGTCTGAACTTTCTGAATTCAAAAATCGGCAAAGTGATCCACGAGCGGCTGACGGTAAATGTCAGTGACAAAAGAACGTGTTGTACACGTCCTCGGCAGATACAACAATCAAAATATCGACTTGTTCTACACGTTCCCGTTATATTGGACAGATACATCATCGCAAAAGCCGACAGTTGATGCTTAATTTTGGACGTGTAGTACACGTCTCCGTCATTTCCCTCCCAGAAACCCTGCAATCGTCAAGGGGATAATCAATTTTTGTGAATTGTTTTTTTTCGGTCAATTTTTTTCAGGAACTTGTAGTAGCAAAGGCCGTGGAGTGAGTATATTAGGTAAAGTAGCAACACAGTATCAATTAAATCCCCTGTGCATGCAGCTTCGATTTTATTAACTGAACTCGAGTTGAGACCCTGTACCAATGTGAGATATGCAAATTTTACAGTTTTGGAGAAATTATCACAATTGACTGATCATGATAGCAATACAAATCCTTCGTGTCATGACAACCTCGGAGAGGCAATGTTCATTAAATTAGCTTGGATGGAAGTGCCTTACCTTAATGCTCAGTCTCATAAATAGGACTATTTTCTTGAGCTTGATCGTTTCACTTAAACTGCCGGCACTTTAAGAGCAAACATCACAATCAAAGACAATGATGATCATTGATCATAAGTAACGTAAAGGATGTAAATGAGTCCACAATACTGGTCAGATTCAGAAAAGAATTGAAGCTTAATTTGGTGAATCATAAAATTGTATAACTATAAAAATTGCATCAATTCACAGTTAAATATGACTAATTGAATTCTAATTGCATAGCACTATGGCTCTACATCATTCGTAATTCAATCTTACAGTGATTTTTATAGGCCGTGGGATGCAGTCTGCTAGTTAGTAATTTGGACAATGGGCTTAATTGAACAGATTGGATGTTAGCTGTATGTATTTAAGATAGATCGCCTTGCTTTAGATGCAATGCAAAACTAGCAGTCACACTTGCAACGAAAGGAAAGCTATGAAAAAACAAAAGGTACCTACACTTAGTTTAAGAAATCAAAATCCTGCACGAAGATCCCTAAAATTAAGTCTGAATCGTTGACGAAGAACCTACATAAAAATAGCCGAATAGGCAAAACATACACATAATTTCATTTCACACTGATTGATGACCTTAGATCGAAGTCGCTTTTGACTCGTTCGTAGACAGGTAGCAAAGCAGACGGCATCTCGAGTTGCCTGCGGGAAACTTGTTGAGAAATTATATAGCCTACGCTTTCAGTTTGAAACTCCACCAGTGAGTGATGTACATGTTCCATATAATTGCAAAGAAAGACAGTGCTACAGTTGTTTTTAATGAAGAAAATTATATCCAGGGTGATAATGCTGACCATGTATGAAAACACTTGGCCGGAACCGCTACTTTTGGCTAAGTACAAACAAATAGTATTAACTGGTACCCACTCTTTGACGGCCTGGCAACCATTGAAGAGCCATTTCAGTACAAATTCATTCTTCGAAGTTCGACTGTGTTATAAAAGTTATACATGAGTTGATAAGGTGATAGAAAAGAAATTGTAGTGAAAACCATTGTGTTGTGCTACAATCAAATCATCAAAGGCAGATACCGGATCGCATCATATGCTTCAAATTTACTGAAATTGTAATATCTGATATCAGATATTCTATATGAAAAAAATGACATGTAGATTAGGTATCTAATCATTAGTTGGTATTATTGTGAGGATATCCAAATGTTTTTCTGTGGGTATGGGGTGGGGACTCCAATTTCAATCCCCAGGGCAACCCTGTCAATTGCTGTGTCAAAAATATTGTCATTTAGCTGCTATCAGAACCCGCCTGTGCGCACCGCTTTTTAGTCTGGTAGCCAGGAAGAGTTTCTGCAAGGAACGAGGTCGAAAATGAGACTTTCACAGAATGATATATACTTCAAACCTGGCCTACCACGAATCTGCGCGTCTGTCGAGCTTTACCTGGTTCCTCTTCTTGTCAGACATGATCAAATAAAAGCACATCAATGTCAATCCAATCGGACACAGATTGCAGTTTTTCGGCAAAAATAAAATCTATGTTTTCTCTTATTAACTAAAATATACTAAGCCTAGAGCCATCATTTTTGACATGCAATGTCTTAAGGCCATTTGTTATCATGTGCATGAACATTTGTCTACCAAGCTACACGTACATATTTACAGCCTTGACAAGCCTCACTGTCGGCAAACAGCAACATGCTGGCCGACCTTATCCACATTGAACCATATTCTCGCATACTTCGCCGATTATATCCATGCCGAAAATAATTGCTCTAGACTTAATACTTTTATATGATAAGGGAAAGACAAGAAAATTTCATTTTTGCCAAACCTGAAATCTGCGTCCCATTGGATTAACATGTGTTTTTCTTTGATACTGCCGAGTTCTAGTTAGTACCTCTTCTTGCGAGACAGTATCGATTCCACAAGATTAATCGTGCGACGGATTCAATCGCACGATTCTTGAATGGCCAGGAATCGCACGATTTTTTTGCATTTTGACTTGTTAATGAAATTTGCTTGATGAAGTAAAAACAATTTTCACTTTTTCATTGTTTGAGATGATTGCAATCCGCGGGTGCTCGTTCCTGGGATCATGTATAGCTAGACAGAGTTGCCGTGTTAATTCTTTATGGGAGCTCCCCACATAGCATTATACATGTTCGTGGGCCACGTACACCATTTATACGAATCATAGGCCTACATGTTGTCAAGGCAGTCAAGCAGAAAATGTCCCTATCTCCGCATTGAAATCATCTAAATACACATACAGCAATGCGTGTTAATGCCTGATTTTCATCTAACATACACACTATGAACATAACCCGTTAACAGTTTCACTTGCAGATTTGCTATTTATGAAGATTGTAGAGTTCCAGTTCGCCTAGGCATAGAATAGAAAGATATCCTCAGACTTAGACTCCTAGATGTACAATGTAGTGGACTGATCACAGAAGAAATCTGCGCATGCGTCTGGTACTGGATCTCTGCTTATTGCATGATGGAAATTCAACCTTCTATGACAGCTTTGCAACATGCTTCATGGCATAGACTTATGTTCATGGTAAGCTAAGTATAAATTACTATGTAAATTTCCATAAATCAAATGCTGTACTGATGAATTTCAAATATATTTTGGGCTTTCTTAGAAAGTTTTTGGTCACTGTGCTTGAATAGCGCATCGTCAAAGTACCAATGGCGATCAGGAATTCCTATCTTCACTTGGTTTGCAAACAACAAGCCTATACTTGTTGTGTTCCATGTTGCGCATTAGGATATCCATAAAAAAACGGCAGCCTGAAATACCATTTCACAAATTCCCTGCTGGCGTTGAGCGATGTGGTCTATGGATTCGTCGTATAAGTAGACCTAACTTTACACCAAATGAAAGTCATCAAGCGTGCTCTATCACCGTCCTATTTTTCAAGTGAAACCACAAGAAAGAAAGACGGTAAAGCAGCTACAGCTGCAAGATTGACAGCTGAAAATGATCAGTTATCTGCAAGATTGACAGCTGAAAATGATCGGTTATCACACAGCAAATTGCAAACTTTGAACAGTCTGACATAATGGAGAATGCTAAAGACATTGAACGATGTATGTAAGAAAACCAATACTGAGCGCAGGTATGAAGTGCTACAAAATGATACTATACTTTGTATATTCAATAATAAATTCACTGCTTCACGCATGTCCATCTCTACTTGTATTGCAATTGAAGAGAATTTGAACTTCGGTATTACTAAAGATGGATGTGACACTGACCACAGCTGTTTATTTCACAACACACAATTTCACAAAAAGTTGATCAGCTTGTCGTCTTTCTGGATTTCAACAAGATGACACCCCAATGCACGAATAACTTCTAAGACGACGTGTTCACTATGAGATTCAGAGTCTAATGCTCTTCTTATTTTCGATGAAGCATGCAATCTTCTCACAATTTTGGAAATGGTGCATTAAAGTCGAATGTCGAACAAATTCTGAAAAAATTGTTTTTGTAATCATTGATTCCACACATGTACTGAAAATTATGAGAAGAGAGGTTTTTCGACGATGACTTTGTTGTAAAAATTCATAAATAAATAAATTTGACCGATATTTCAGACAGCACCGCTGTCCATCGTCAGGGCCTTCATGCATAAAGTGACATACCGACAATCGCGACCACAGTGAACAGAATTCTAGTCATGAAAAATAACACACAACACAGCAAAGCGGATGATAAAGATTACAGGCCTATTTCACACTACATAGAAATCGCGAGCTACCAGTACTA
This sequence comes from Prostheceraeus crozeri, assembly GCA_907163375.1. NCBI lineage: Eukaryota > Metazoa > Platyhelminthes > Polycladida > Euryleptidae > Prostheceraeus > Prostheceraeus crozeri. The sequence goes on along the minus strand of CAJQUW010006626.1, from coordinate 16,164 downwards.
ATACTGACAGTGAGACAGCTCGCGCCAGACACCAAACCTGGTATTTCACGTCTCCGCGGCAGAGTGTTCAGTGAATAGGAAAAATCTAATTGGTACAGCAACAATAATTAATAATTGGTGCGAGAAAAGTGCGAGAAAAGTCTTTGCGGATTTTTGATAACTTTATATTTAGTTATTGTATGGTGAATTGTTTTACTATATTTTCATTTTTCTTTGAACAAACCCATCTAGAAATAAAAACTAAACATTCCATGTACTCTTTGACATTTTTATTCTTCAAATAGCTCACCGTCATGCTCAATGCACTTCAGAAAACGTTTCAGAAAATTCCTCAACGAATCACGGTAGTAAGAGAGAGCAATGTTGTTCATTTGTCGCTCAATCTCTTCCCGCAAGTCCTGAATGTTCCTGTAAATAAAACCTGGAGGATAAACCAATTGCCGCAGGTGACTCCAGAACCAAAAGTCGCAGGGTGTCAAGTCCTGCGATCTTGCTGGCCATTCAATAGGTCCTCTCCTGCCGATCCAGCGATTGGACAAATGAGTCTCTAGAATTTGACGCGCTGAAAGAGAGTAATGGGGAGGCGCTCCGTCTTGCTGGAACAGAAGGGTTCCTCCAGTGCCACGAGAGAAATAAGGAACGACTTGGTTCAACAGAAGATCAGAATATCTCTTTCCATTCATGGTTTCTGAACTGATATCGTAGAGAAGAAGTCCGGAATAGCCTATACAGGCCCACACGGTGAGGCTAGGAGTCTTGCTTGGGTTGGTCATTCTAATATTCGGGTTCGTCGTAGTCCAGAAGTGCACATTGTGCTTGTTGATGTTGCCTGTCAACGACGTGACACACTCGTCCGAAAATGTTAGCTTTCGGAGGAAAGCAGGATCTTCTCTCGATTTTCTCCTCATTTCTTCACAAAATTGTAAGCGGCGGTCTTCGTCCCCATCACAAAGAAATTGAGAATATAGCGGCTTGTATGGATGATAATGCTCGGCTTTTAGAACTTTTCGGACAGTGAAATCAGAGATCCCGACATCCCTCGATATCGCTCTTGTCGAAATTGAAGGATTTTCAGTGACAGCTTCAATTACCTTTTGCCTGTTTTCATCTCCAGATGCTGTTATGGGTCTGCCACTTCTGGGTCGGTCGTGGGACAGGCTGCCGGTTTCAAGAAGTTTGTTCTTCCAATACAAGATTGTTCTCGACGATGGGGGTTCCTTGTTAAATTTCTCTCTGAATTGACGAGCACTTTCTTCACAGTTGAAAGAAATGGCCCACGATGTGCAATAAACTTTTTCTATTGTCGAGAATTCCATCACAATATCAAATTACTCACATCCATCAGTGTATCGAGTTTATAAACACAGTGTATAAAATGTATTGATTAAAATTAAAAATCTCGTAGTAAGATTCAAATGTGAAATCTATGCTGGTCAGCAAAAATAAGTGGCATAGCTTTTCAAGGTATAACATTTATTAAGGTTAATCATCCATAGTTTGGTCCGTCATTTAATGATCGATCCTCGAAGTTAGATTTAAATTTGAAATCTATGGAGCTCAGCAAAAACGAGTGGCATAGCTATTTGAAGTACAACTTTGTTGATTTGATTAAAATGAGATCAAATCTCGTAGCTAGATTCAAATGTGAAATCCATGGAGCTCAGGAAAAACAAGTGGCATAGCTTTTTAAAGCATCGAAAATAGCACAATGAAATGCCGAGTTTACAAAACGTATGGAAAGTAATCAATTTAAATTTTGTTGATTGAATAGCATAAAGCTCACTATGTGTTAAATCTGAAGACTTGGCATGCATAATAGTCGAGTGACAGAGTTATCTACAAACGCATTGCCACATATTGGTCACTGAAGAAATGATATTTGATCATTGAATAGCAAAATATAAAGTTGACAAAAATCCGCAAGGACTTTTCTCGCACCCTGTATACACGTATATATATACACGTAAAAGAAAAAAAAGAGATGGAATGACAATTACAATTCATCATATAAAGGCGAAATAGGGAGGTCACATCGGTTGAGACATAAATTTCTTTTTGCATGCCATACCTCCAAAAATAGACGTTCATGATAGTTCTTTTCATGGCATACTATCTCTGCCGAGCTCCAGTCGACAGGATGGCCTTCTTCGATGGCATGTTCAGCCAAAGCAGCTAAACTTCTTTTCTCATAAATGCTGAAAGACGACAAACACTACGATGTTTCAATGTACTGAAAAATGTTTGCAATAACTTTTAATGTAGAAATACATAGCTTCATATTTCGTAATGAAGACGGGTTCCTCCAAGCTCGCTTTAGTCATATAAAACAGCATTGCTTAACCCAATGATGACTTCATCGGCAAAATAACATTAGTTATTAGCTTATTTCATTCGATCTTTCCTCGAAACAAATGTCTACCATGATATCGAGCGATCATATGATGTACAGCAGCAGATAATTCTGTGATCAGTCCACTACATTATATATCTAGGAGTCTATGTCCTCAGACTTGAACTATTTAAGCACAAAAGCACAAAAAGTCCATGGCAGTAGTAGACGCCTCGCTTTTCTCCCTACTGGGGCTTGTCGGCACGGCTAGGATTTTCCCAAAGTAGTTTAAAATATCTGGAATGATTGAGCAAGGGACTGCACCATTGCCAGGATGATAATCATAAATATTATGTAGTGCCAATTCTAGATGTTTTAACCTAGCCTGTGCCATTCTGAGCCGTCCTGACGAACCCTTGAAAGGCGAAACGCATTGTCTAAGGCTGCCACAATTTCATGCCTAAAATTGTTCAAGTCTGAGGACATCTATCTATTAAATTTGCTAATATTTTGGAAACGTTATAGGACTAATAGTTTGATTAAATTCATGCATAATTATGCTTTCTCAGGGGTTATAGAGGAAACGGCTAATACCTACACTCCAACAGCTGTGTTCAACAAAATATGATTGACAAAGACCAAAAGAACCAAAACTGGGAAATAAAGATATTAATACGAGTAATATACTTCATAATACATATGCAGGATGTAGTACTTGCAGTAGTTCTATGATGACAGATTTGCAGTATAGAATCTTACAAAGAGATTATCAAGACTTTTCATGCCTTGTTTGTGACTTTTATGTGTTCCTATTTATTTTGTTGTTTTCCCAAACATTTACAAATACAGTATCGTATTAATGAATAGGTTGTTAATTTCAGTATAAATAGACTTTAAGTGTCACATGGCAAAGACAGATTCTCTCCACGTATCCGGGCAGTTGCATGATAGAGTGCGAAAATAGACTTCTTCGGATATAATTATTGGGTTATTAAGGTTGGCAGACGTTTTGCTACTGCAGCTTTCTCAATGCCAGTGAAACACAATGAGTGCAAGCATTCACAAGACTGATCTGCACCGGGTGAACAAGATTCGACAGACTGAAATGAACAGGGACACTGAAATAAATATATAAGGTCCATACAACCCAGTGTGTCACGTAAGCAGGTAGGTAAAATATGGTAAGTTTACAACACACTGAAAACGAGCAAAAATCAGCAAATGTTAAGTCAGAAATAAACATAATATAGACAAATCATAAAGAAAACAAAATAGAAAAAAATTAAAAAAATTAATTCAAGGTAGAAAGAAATTGGTAAATAATAAAAAGAATCTAACATTGATCAACTGAAAATCAAACCATAAAACAAGTCACAAAAACATAAAAAATTCATAATCCACAGGTAAATGATAAAAAACACAAGATAGAACATACACGTAATTTACAATTTAAAAGCATTTTTCCTCCCATTACAACTGTTGATGATTTCCACATGGGGAATAAAAGAAATGTAATGAGCTTTTAAAATCAATCTTTTATCATAAGAACGAGAACCTGTGTTTTTTCTCACTTTACTATACCATACGTGTCACACGCAGTCAATTTTAATGGAAATAATTTAACTTTTAATGAAAAGTGGTCTAGAAATGAGAAATAGAGCAAGCTGGATTAACTGTAAACTTGCGGTCACTGAATATCAAAATATTCAGAATCGCACGATTTTCGATTAATTGAGCGCTGAGTCGACCGATGCGGAATCGCGCCCGCCACTGGGAAGCTCATTCCATGTAAGTCTCATTTTTGTCCTCGTTCCATGCAGACACTCGCTCCGGCTGCCAGGCTGTTTATGTTAGACGATTCAATTCCATGATTTCATATAGATTTCAGTCGACTTTGTTAATCTGCTGGACTTCAGTCACGTTGATGTGTTTGCAACGTCTGCCGCATCAGATCGCTTATTTTTCAGCTTGGATTGAAACGCAGAGAAATTGTGACATATAAATTCTAAGCAGGATTAAATCTAGTTATTGTCTTCAGACTTAAATCAAAGAAGCATCATATCCTATCAGCAGCTGTTTTAATTTAGAATCTTCTCCCCTTTGACTAGTATAGCACTCGTATAACTCATAGCATATTCATAGAAATTTCAACAATGTGCCGCTTCCTCTCCGGATAAAATGTCCGCACACAATTGCACTTCAGATCTTTTGTTGTCTTATACGGGAGGTTCATTATTCAATTTTCCACGATGTAAGCAAAAATATAACTCTCCTTAAAATGATTGGGCAGTGACGACTTGTTAGATCAATTCATGCTTGCGGTTGATTTGTGGCTTTGTACATTTGTTTTTGTTTTAAATAGTATTTATGCTATTAACTAAAGTTTGACCGGGTTTACAGGTAACACGAACAGGAAGTTCATACTTACTGACCAGTTTATTAATTTTTCTTAAGTAGCTATCACTAATGAAATCAAAACAAAGGTTAATTTGATTTTCATTACTTTTAGTATTAGATTTTGATTTTGGTCTAATTGAGTTAGGCTTAAATCCATTTTCATACAGACGTTTTTTCATTACATTAACTGACTCTAAGGAAGTATCCGAACAACGATCATGCACATATTTAATACTACTGAGTACAAAATTATTTTTTATGTGATTTGGCAACCAACTATCTTTACGCATCGTAATTCCAGAGTGACAGGATTTACTGAACCATTTATACCGCAACCTTTGACTTACGGAAATACTTATATCCAAAAAATTCAAGTAATCGTTTTCAGGAATTTCAATTGTGAAATTGATGTTATTGTTTGCTGACTTAAAGAAATGTAATATATCTTGAAAAAACTTTTTACTTTTTGGAAATGGTCCCAAGATTATATCATCGATATACCACTTGTAAATTAAGGGTACAGTACCTAAATTTTTATTTGAGATATCAAGAGCTATGGTTTCAATTGCATTCATGTAAATGATCGCAATAGGCGGAGCAAAATGAGGCCCATAGGGCATCCTTTACTCTGTAAATATGTCTTATTATTGTAGGTTATTTCATATTTATACTTGTAGGATATGAATTTCAAAAAGTCAACTAGGTCTTCAACTCTAAAGCCATAGTTATCAATTTTATTCCAATGTATTTTAGCAAACGTCTCTATTTCTGCGATAGCCTCAGCAATTGGTATACTCAGAACGTTGAATACTTTTTGAACGTCCAGTGAAATAAACACATAGTCTTCATTTACAAATTTGTTAGAATTTTTATTAAGAATTTTGATCAAAGATTTAGAAATATCCAAATGGGCTGGAACAAATTTTACTAATTGGTTGAGGAGAACACTCACAAGCCAATCAACCTTCTGAGTAGGGGTGCCAATAACTGAAGCGATGGGTCTTAATTAAGGGAAAGAAATTATTAATCTTATCTTTATGATCTTTTATGTTTGCACGAAAGTAAGCCGGATGACTTACACAAGTTAGTAGTTTTTGATAGTCTATGTAAGCATTGTTGCGACATTTATTACGAATCAAGCAATTCGCTTGATTTTCCATAGAATTTTTGGATTTTTCTCTATATTTGTATGTACTATTGTCATTCAAAATGTCTTCTGTCCTTGAAATAATACTTTTTTATTTACGACTATGTTCCGATTTAACTTATCAGACGGAATGACAAGTAGATTGTTGAAATGGAAAATCCTTGAATCAGCTTTTATTCTATTAGTTTTCTTGTATAAATTCCCTTTCTTTAAAAATTGCACCTCTTTGCGCATTAAATTTTTAGCTTCAGCCTCAAAATTAAATTATTTTCTACTTGATCATCCATTTAAGGAGGAAAATGAACTGTATTTTTGTCAAAATGTATTTTTAACTTCCGAACATAATCCGACCGACCATTCCGAGAATGATGAAACCATCTCAATTTATATGATAACGTATCTATAGCAATTTCATTATTTGTAATGAAATTCTGATCGCCAATATGTGGCAAGCGAAACTTAGGACCTTTAGATAAGAAAGTTTCGATGCTACTCGGAATAAAGACATCCGTTTCATTAATTAAGTGATTATTTACCTTAATACTATCATGTTGATCGAGCGAGTCGCCACTGCGGAACCACAAATCATCACGAAATGGAAAGAAAAAACTGCATTTGCTCAGCAAATCGTACGAACTCCTGTCAACAGGAAAGTTTTTACCAGTCCACCACAACTATTTGTTGAAATGACGTTTCCAAATGACATTGGTTTCTTGGTCCACCGCAGAGAGTACCAAATCCAAAGCTGCAATCTTTACCTCTCGATGCGCGGAATGCCGCGTCAGATTGAGATAGTTGTAGGATATCTCCCTGTTGGCATCGTAGGACTTTTGTTTGAGATACCAGACATTTCTCCGAATAATCTCATTCATCAAGGATACCACTTTCCTGTCCAAAGCTGTTGTTGTTTCCATCCAATGTGGTAGGTTGACGGAATGCTCAACAAACTTGGGAATGACTTTGTACGTGAGACATGTAAGCAGAAACAAAATTGAGCAGGATATTCTTGCCTGTTTTAACATCTGATACACCAATGTCTTGACATGTATTCAGTAGTATTAAATATGTGCATGATCGTTGTTCGGATACTTCCTTAGAGTCAGTTAATGTAATGAAAAAACGTCTGTATGAAAATGGATTTAAGCCTAACTCAATTAGACCAAAATCAAAATCTAATACTAAAAGTAATGAAAATCAAATTAACCTTTGTTTTGATTTCATTAGTGATAGCTACTTAAGAAAAATTAATAAACTGGTCAGTAAGTATGAACTTCCTGTTCGTGTTACCTGTAAACCCGGTCAAACTTTAGTTAATAGCATAAATACTATTGAAAATAAAAAACAAATGTAATTGTAAACTGTGCAAGGATATTGAACCTAAATATATGTGTAGCGATAAATACATTGTGTATAATTTTGAATGTAAAATTTGTCATAAAAATTACATTGGCCAAACTTGCCGACCTTTAAAGTTACGGCATGATGAACATAGACGTAGTTTGAACTGTCAAGATCGTAAAAGTGCACTATCTGAACTATGCCGATAGAAGGATGAACATCGATAATTTCCAGCTTTCTGTCCTAAATAAACAAAAGAATTCGATGCAAACTAAAATGGCAGAAGCACGCTTCATAGCGTTGAATAAGGCACAAATCAACCGCAAGCATGAATTGATCTAACAAGTCGTCACTGCCCAATCATTTTTATATTTAAGCCAACTGCCTGTTCATTTACTTACCCCTTGATACTGTCCACCGTCACGAAACGCGTCGGGGAACTTTATTTATTTTTTAAAAAATAAAAAAATCGTCTAAATTGAGGGAGGGTTATATTTTTGCTTACATCGTTGAAAATTGAATAATGAACCTCCCGTATAAGACAACAAAAGATCTGAAGTGCAATTGTATGCAGACATTTTATCCGGAGAGGAAGCGGCACATTGTTGAAATTTCTATGAATATGCTATGAGTTATACGAGTGCTATACTAGTCAAAGGGGAGAAGATTCTAAATTAAAACAGCTGCTGATAGGATATGATGCTTCTTTGATTTAAGTCTGAAGACAATAACTAGATTTAATCCTGTTTAGAATTTATATGTCACAATTTCTCTGCGTTTCAATCCAAGCTGAAAAATAAGCGATCTGATGCGGCAGACGTTGCAAACACATCAACGTGACTGAAGTCCAGCAGATTAACAAAGTCGACTGAAATCTATATGAAATCATGGAATTGAATCGTCTAACATAAATAGCCTGGCAGCCGGAGCGAGTGTCTGCATGGAACGAGGACAAAAATGAGACTTACATGGAATGAGCTTCCCAGTGGCGGGCGCGATTCCGCATCGGTCGACTCAGCGCTCAATTAATCGAAAATCGTGCGATTCTGAATATTTTGATATTCAGTGACCGCAAGTTTACAGTTAATCCAGCTTGCTCTATTTCTCATTTCTAGACCACTTTTCATTAAAAGTTAAATTATTTCCATTAAAATTGACTGCGTGTGACACGTATGGTATAGTAAAGTGAGAAAAAACACAGGTTCTCGTTCTTATGATAAAAGATTGATTTTAAAAGCTCATTACATTTCTTTTATTCCCCATGTGGAAATCATCAACAGTTGTAATGGGAGGAAAAATGCTTTTAAATTGTAAATTACGTGTATGTATGAATTGATCTAACAAGTCGTCACTGCCCAATCATTTTTATATTTAAGCCAACTGTCTGTTCATTTACTTACCCCTTGATACTGTCCACCGTGACGAAGCGCGTCGGAGAACTTTATTTATTTTTTTAAAAATAAAAAAATCGTCTAAATTGAGGGAGGATTATATTTTTGCTTACATCGTGGAAAATTGAACAATTGCACTTCGCTCATCTGCTTCAGAAGGACTACTCACTTGAAAGAATTGAATCATATTGAGGAAATATCCTTTCGACTTTAATCTGTAGTCAATATTTGCAATCAATGTTTGTAGCAAATGTCTCTCACTTTCTCCAGTGAAAATAGATGGCTCTTTTTTCAATCCAAGCAAACAATGTGAAGCAAATGTCTCTCACTTTCTCCATTGAAGACACATGGGTCTTTTTTCAATACAAGCAAATGATTTAATCCGGTTGACTTGAAGTTTTGCAGTTGCGTAGTAGTCAAGAGGTGCACGCTGCTATGTAAAAGTTTCATCGCTCCGTGCGTAACTTCGTGCTAGCTCAGGACTATCATGCAGGAATTAAAAGAAAATCCAAATTTTGTATAATTCACCCAAGGTCAAACCTTGGACTCTGGGAAGAATTAGGAAAAGCAGAAACACAGTAGATCCCAAGCAAGTTTTATCTAAAGATTGAGTGCGTGGTTCTTTGCGTGATTGAGATTGACCGGGAGGGCACGGTTACTGCAGGTAGTATCTGTACCGATTACAAACTACCAATTGCGACCTTTGGCTTGATCTTCTGCTTGCTAACTGAGAGCTGGCGTGAACAGCACCAATACAAAAGCAGCAACTGGTATTCTGTGATCTTCGAACGGTAGCTTTCCCTCCATCAATCTTAAGCCAATTTTATTTACATGTAAGAAAAATGAGGCCACAGCTTTAGAGGATTTGCTGCATGACATGTTTCGGCCTGTTCTTTTTCAGGAGCAGCGCTGAACTGATAGGTATTGCACCAATTCTACACCTTACGGAATTGATATCACAATTCGAGAAGGCCGTTGAACCGCAGAACAAGCAACTGCAATCAGATAATCAGCATATTCACAGTGCAAGGAAGCATGACAAGCCTATTGAAGACAATCATCGACAGACGAATGATACATAACGATATGCAAGATTATAAACTCAATATATTGCCAGAGAAATTCGGGCAACATAAATACAAATTTAATTATGTACTTCATGAATAAACTTCATCATAAAATAATGTATTGAAAAGTGAATTTAAAAATTAGAAGTACAAGGAGTAAACTATGAAGGGACTTTCCAAATTAATATATATTATGCAACTAATCACACTGCCAGTGTTTTACCATAGCTAGTAGAGTACATTCTAATCGCTCATTTTATTTTTTCGGTGGCGAATAAATGCAAGATGCAGTGAATGCATCTTGCATTTATTTTTCCTAATAATAAAAGAATTGTTAAAAGTCGAATTGTACATACATCAATTTCATTCAGCCCTATGCCTTTCAGGCAAGGTAATAAAACAACTACAGAAATAAGTAGAAGTCAAATTGCTTAAAGTTAAGTGAGCAAGAAGTTAGATACATATTGCTAATTTTATATACTTCTCACCTCTATAAATTTCCAGAATCGCTGACGTATCATCTGTCGATGGTCAATAATTACAGCCCTATGGATTTAATCTAATTTGTTGTCTATTTAATCTTCTAATTCTACAGTATATTATACAGTTGGTGATGTAATAAGTGAATTTTATTGACTTACGGTATGTATGACTGCAAAATAATGAAGTAAAAATCATTCATCTAAGTTGAATCAATTGATGATCAGCTTGCAGTTGGAATAATGAAAAGCGCGTCATATCAGTTGAATGCTATATGAAATATGCTGTATTCTCAAGTTTGATAGGTATAGATTCAGGTAGCTAGATATCGATATCAAACTTACGATATGTCACCAAGGCAGGTTGTTACATTACCAATTGAACACAGCGCAATTTCATGAAATTTTACTGTTTCCTTTCAATAAATAACTGGAATTAGCAAGTGCAGAGCAATAAGATTGGTCAATAACCCAATGTTATAAATAATCCACTCATTATTAAGAAAAGTTATCCATGTACCTTCTTCGCTCTGCTGGAACGCATGCTCCTCTAGTTGTAGCAGTTAAAACAAGAAAATAATAATTTGTTCAGTCTTGCGAGTCAAGTTCTTTTAAGTGTGATTGATATTACATTTAAAGCGTCATTGAACAATCTGATGATGATGAGTGTCATATTATTCATATATACTCATCTTGTCTTAATGTTTAGACACGAAATGACAGAGCTTTGACGCAGACAATGAAGTATCACATTAAATTTCTTTCATGCCTCATAGGTTATATTTATATCAATATGAAGACGATCAATGAACCATGCCGTCTTTCATTGCCTTCTGACTGAAAATGGTCGAGTGATTTTGCAATTACGGTACGGTTTCCACCCGCACTTCGTGATTGATTTGCAAACAATACACATTAAAGCCTTTCAAAATCCACTTTTTATAAACAAAAAATCTCACTGCATAGCGTGTTGAGTGCTTTTCATGAAGGTGGCGACAGCGGAGTGTGTTATTTATAGTACCTTTAGGTTATGTCCCCAATTTTCAAACTTTGTGAATCCTGTTGACATTAATAAGCAACCAACCTAAAACTTCAGATGCGTGTGTAACTAAAGGGCATTTTCTGTCCACATGCAACATTTCATTTCACTGAACAGAGAGTGAAGCATTGTTGAACATATTTGAATAACACACGAGAGAAGTACTTGATTCATGATTTATTCGCGAAGCCCTTCAGTTGCCCTTCATCCGCGGCTATCTTCAAGCGAATGACGTCTGCAGATGAATATTGCTCAAGATGTTGTCGGAATCCACATTACAAGCTACAAGACATATCCTACTTGTGTGAAAGTGAACATACAATTAACTTATTCTTACCGATGTACCAATAAGGACTTGTTAATTAGATAGGAAACCTTTAAGATCGCTAGATCTAAAACAAGCTAAATTACTGATGCCCCTTATATCAACATTCGTTTTATCATACTCATTGAAATGCTTCAATATCACGTATGACATTTTGAATATGAGTAGTATGTATTTTACGCGCCTGCGACCCCCAAATCGGGGGTGCCATATACATATGTCACCCCGATTTGGGTGGTCTCAGACGCGTAAAATATCTTGAATCATAGTTATCTTCATCAGTCATGATAAGCATGAAAGATTGTAATTCAGTTAAAGGATCATTTAAACTGATACTGGATTGTCTTTCTTATTCCAAAGATTCAAATTATCATTTGAGTTGCTAAAAATTGCTTCATAGATTGCACTTGACACCGTCTTACACTCATTTCATATTCTTTTGTTAAACATGATAAAGGACTTCCCTGATTAAGTGGTACCTGCATAATTCATTTCAACATGACTGGTCAAGTGATTCTATTGATAAGATTAGAGTGCAGTAACATCCCGATTTACGTAAGAGATGCGTTCCTGGAAATCGTTTTGTAGTAATCCCATCCCAGATGCAAGTCCAAAATGAGGAGCAATGAGTCATCGCCGTGACCTCGCGTGACCTTAGGTTACCGTCCTGCGTCATGAAATACGTGATATGACTACTGCTGGTTTTATAAGTAGTGCTAAAAACGGGAAAATGTGAAGGCGTGATGTTTTACTGTGTGTTGGACTACAAGCAGAGGGAGGAGTGACCTTGACCTGACCTCTTCGGGAGAGAGAGAGGGTGAGACTACAAGCAGAGAAGGGATTTTGTCCAGGATGGAGCATGTTTTGTGTCATATTGTGTAGAAGCGGATGTCTTTTGTCCACCGTTACCACTGGTCTGTGACTGTAAGATGTGATGGGACTACAAGCAGAGGCAAGAGGAGTGACCTTAAATTGACCTTGACCTGATCTTAGCGGGAGAGAGGTATGAGCCGGGTATGTGTTAAGACTACAAGCAGAGAAGGGATTTTGTCCAGGATGGAGCATGTTTTGAGTGGTGTCGTGCAGAAATGGATGTCTTTTGTCCACCGCTACCACTGATCGGTGGATAAAGATGTGATGGGACACTATGTCATTAGGTGCATTGGGTGAGAAGAGAAAGGGTCATTCGCCTCTCTCTCTCTCTCTCTCTCTCTCATCAAATGACTCCAAAAACCGGGTTTCCGTAGGAAACCGAGGCAGATTTTTCGATTGCCGCACTCACCTAAGGTGTCAGAGTGAGTGGAGAGCCAGGAGATGGCTTGGAGATCAGGCCATCGTAGTAGGCCTAAACTTTAAAGGCATGGTTCTCTGCTTGTAGGAATCGGATGGACTTCGTTCACCGTTTGTTTGAGAGGTCATGATCCGGGTCAAGTCATAGACTACTTATCAAATTTCATAAGTAGTGCAAAACCGTCGAAAAATTTAAATTTGTTATCTTTGGAGGTTCTCCAGGGTTTTCGACCCTGCTGAAGTCAATGAAGGTATTTGTAACTGTGTATGAGAGTTCTGATTGGACGAGCGAGGATTCCTAGCTCAGGAAACATCCAGTATAAAGAAGAGAGTTGACTTTCATGGTCACATTTGCCTTTAGCAAGTGTCAGTGGCTCTGCTATCAGGCCAATTTCAAACCACTCAAAAGGTGCATAGCAAGGAGAACTTCGGTCTAATAATGTCCTGTCGATGATCTTTCAAGACGGCGGTGAGACTCGCAGTGAGGAGTGCAGCATGGGGTTGAAACTTCCTTAATTCGACTTTCCAACGGTCGTTGCGGTTTCTATTCCTCTACGTAGCGCTTTGAACGTCATGACGACACTTAGATATCTGTCACAGCTTTCCTTATAAATTCTCCATTGCACCGAGCGAGTCCTAGCTCAAACATCTGACTTGTTATCGAGTCAAGGTATGACGTGTTCCAAAAGAGGGAACTGACTAAGTTTAAGATTTCTCAAGGCAAAGGTTTCTAATTCTCATGTCTCAATGTGACCGTCAGGGTTACCATCTGTCGAAGGTAATCTATCTCTATTGCACTGAGTAGAGAATCCGTTCTTTTAAGTTCTGTCACACGGAGGGATGATCAAACGGGGGACCACCACATGCAACACATGCTTCTCTCTTCTGTAGCAAGCAATCTCTTATCATGAAGCGTTGTTGATAGGAATCGCTATGCCATCCACACTTCAACAGGGTAGGAATCTTTTACAAAATCAAATAAAGGATGGAGAAAACTAACAAGCATGATAGAGTCAACATGAAAGACTCATTCAGTGTATAGAATAAAAGTTCAGTATTGAAAAGTAAAAATCAGTTATGTAGTGCAAGCACATCCTGTGACAGATGATGTTTGTGAAACGCAACGCTGACTTTCATAAATTCCAAATGTATAGTTATCCGTTTAAATAATATTTGGTAGAGCAGAAAGGTTAAAGTGTTGTCATGAGTTTCAATGTGTTTAATAAAAGTATAAAGTGTTCCCATCAGTTTAAATGATTTTTGTAAAAGTGGAGACTGAAAACTGTATTGAGAGTGTTGTCATCAGTCTAAATGATTTTTTATAAGAGTAGATGTCAAGTGAAATGATTTTTTATGAAAGTCTAAACGCAAACGTTGAAATAAGTTTTGTAAGAAGTTGAAAACATTGACATGATTGTGTGAAAGTAGAGACTTAGTGATCAGTAAAACGTTGAAAAAGTTTTATGAAATGTTTGTGCAGTTAGAGTATGATCAAAATGTTTCTACAGTACCTTGTCAATGTTGGTAAGAAAAAGCTGTACATCCATCTGGACAGCACTAGAAAGTTTTAGAAGGTTTTACTGCGCTGTGTAGATTGTTTCACAGTGTTAAAAGATCTTATAGTAAGTACTACAGTTTTGAATGTTTTGTAAAACCAGGTAATGTCTTGTCAGAAACGTTGAGTTTGTGAGGGCTAGTTCCATGACATTTAATCACGTTGGTCACACCACACATCGCAAGTCCTAAAGTTCATACGGCTATTCATACGGGTTATCTACGGCTGGATTTAGGGATTTAGGGTTTTATATAAATAACACGAGTTAATGTTAACCGTGAAACATGAAGTCTATCACGTTGGTCATAATGTACACATGCATTACTAAGTTTTGCTAGTCATCGAAATGAAAACCCAAGTCGTAAATTTATTGCATTGAACATTAAACGTGTGAGATGGATAAGAATCAATGTTGATGCATGTAGTTAGACCTTGTTTCATAACAGCAGAGTTTCAATCGTTTACAAGTCGCAGGGATGAATGTGTAATTAGAGTTAACCAAACGCTGTTTATAAAGTGACATGTCATTTGCGACTAACGCTTAGTCTATCGCGTTTGTCAGTTGTGAATGACCAAGTGAGATTTACATGACATCGAATTAGAAAATGCAGAACAAGTGTGATATAAAAGCGTGGAGAATAAATGTTTTGTAAACGGATGTTTTTAGATGTATGGATGTGTTATACACCTTTGCTGTGAATGAAGTCAACGATGTTTTTACACTGTCAAGTACATTCTTGAACACGTCAATGACATGGATACATTCCTAAAGTCCATAATCCAAGGATAGGGTTCCCTACGATTGGATTTAGGGTTTATATAACGCAAGTTAATGTCAATCGTGAAACATGAAGTTTGAACAAGCTTTGTGTTGAAAGTAAGTTACATTCTTCAACCACATCATTGTCCGATGTAAATCAACTGCTTTTCATTGTAAGAAATGTATTATAGAAAAGTGACCAGAAGTTGAAATATACAGGACTCTGTAAATTAGGACGACATGAATCTACTATGAACACCCATTTAAGTAGCAAACATAAAAACACCATTTGACATGGTACAAATTTTCAACTGGAATTCATACAAGACAGATTCGTAAGCAATGTTTTGAAAACGTTATGCAGTCACTATCGATAGCGTATCAGTTTTACTAAATGTGTTGTTTGCCGTTGTCAAATTGAATTCGTGTGTAGACTGTTTTGTAAATAAAGATAGATAGTGTTAACCGTTTTTACAGTCAGCATCGACAGCATACAAGTATACACATAACGACATGTAACGTTTCTTAAAAGAGTCGAATGCATGCGAGTTAGGAAACACTCAAAACATGTGTGAGACAAAAATCAGCGTGCTAGATTAAGTGAGTACCTCACAAAAGTGTTGCAAATGTTTTACAGGAAACTTGAAAAGGAAACTGTGTATCGAGAACGTCTAGCTAGATGAATATGAATGATATATTCTAACTTCAACTTACTGACGTTCAAATGAAATTCGTAAACATGAAGCTCTAGACTCATGAAAACTACATGACGAGTGACAACAGCTTTATGTTGTCAAAACTTTCATAGATTGCAGTCGCATTTAAAGTTAATATAAAAACCTGTAGAAACGCATAAGTCTTAGATGCAGTTCAACGACTCGACCATTGAACTCACAAAATGAACAAGTCTGTGTAATTAACACGCTCATCAGTAGGAAACAGCAAAGCATGGTATGTCATTGAATTATCAAGACTGAGTGACACGTCTGTGTCAGTGGAACTATTTCATGAGTATGAAACAGCGAACATTACATTAGGACTGTTCAT